>PVIU01000921.1:0-252556 GCA_004026605.1 Ondatra zibethicus | reverse complement strand
AATTGAATGGAATATTTTCAAGAGCAGAAGACAGATCTTAGGAAGCCTCAGGTCAGGGATGAGTACCTGTGGCAGGTGGGGCTTCACGCCTTTTGGGTGGCTCCCCAAGCACTTCTCTTTCAGGGACAACCTCTTTAGCAGTCCCAGGTGCTTCAAAGAGATTAGTGCGTTTTACAGGCAGACAGTACAAAGACCAGTAGACACACAGAACATTATTTAAGTCAAATGAACTTTCTTTTTTTATCTTGAACCTCATCAGGGCTAACAAGTACTTTTAACGGGTGGTACCTTAGGCTTTGAATTAGTGACTTTCTTTTTGGGAGGGGTGCTTCTTTAGGAGATTTGGGTTCTTTGGAGACATGAGTCAATTTATACTGAGTCAAAGCAGTCCACACACACAGGAGCTATATGTATACATGACAGGAGTCCCAAGCCTTCCTGCCTTCCCTCTTGCCCTCCCATGGAAAGAGACTATCAAGCATGTACCTTTGGCAGGTACCACTTCTGGAACTTGGGGAGGGCGCACTTTCTTTAAGGCCACGACTTCTCTGGGCACGTCAGGCACTTAAGAGATATTAACACTTTGACATTTAGGAACCAAAAGAATTGCCACAAACAGAAAACACACATAGCCAACTGAAGACCTTTCCCGCCCTTTTACATTTCCAGCAGCATCTACCTTCGTCTGAAGGAAGCTCAGGCTTTTTTCGAGAAATCCGAAGTGTTTTCTTTTCAAGGATGGCTTCCTCGTAAGTATCCAGCACTTCAAGAAATTAGTGGTTTTGCATTTAGTGTTAAGCAAAGTCACCAGGAAGAAGAAAGTATGTTCAAAAACCAACTACAGCTAGTTCCTGAGCCTGTGGGCTTGGCAGCTTGTACCTGTCACTGAGCGGGCTTCTCTGGGCTTTGAAGGGTCTCCCTTTGCAACAGCAACTTCAGGAGGGGCTTCAGGTTCTTAAAAGATATTAGCATTTCACATTTCAGAGTTAAAATGACTCGTGTGAACAGCAGCCACAGTAGTAGTGCGCTGCTTTCTAGAAAGGACTTCTACTTCCCCTCATCCGCCAACAAACTAGCATGCTGGGACTTGCCCCTACACAATCACGGTCCACAACAGCCAGGCTTCTGCTGCCTGCATTCAGTCACGGATAGGGAACCTGCCTATCTGCACCAAATGTGTACATCCATTATGTCTTTGTCAGCATTTCCCAAGCAACACAGAATGAGGCCATTCACAGACCATTTATATTCTATTAGGCCATAAGCAATCTGGGGCCGCTCAAAGGGAGTGCCGACATTACTTTGGTTATATGCAGATTTGATATTGTTTCCTGTGAGGAACTTGATCAGCCACAGATTTTGGAATCTGCATGGGGTAGGGGTATCCTGGACTCCCCCATGAGAACTGAGGCAGAATTTTATTGTAATAGGGTTTCTGTTTTGGCAAATTTGGCCCACAAATGCTTTCTAGAACATACTGGAACTTCCGGTGACGTAAAGATATTAGTACATTTACATATAAGAGTTAGAAACAGTTAAGAAAAACAAGTTTTAAGAGTTTGCGGGAAGGCAATTTCTTCTTCCATTTATGTTCAGTGGCGACATGTACCTTGGACGACTGGTGTTTCTGGCTCCGCAGGAATATCTTCAAAGGTGTTCATCTCGGGAGCCATTTCCTTCATAGCTTCTGGCGCTTCGAAGATATTAGCATTAGAGTCAGAGGTCAGAAGGGTTAGTTAATCCCATAAAAGTGACATTAATCCCATAAAGTGAACTGAAGTGATTGCTGTTGCTACCGGGGGGGGGGGGGTGATATCCTTGGAGGGACTGAGGAGGTGGGAGTCCTGAGCAGAGGTACTAAGTCTTGTCCCTTCTGTTTATGACTTTCCAGCTTCCCTAGCACCTACCCAAAGGTGACTTTGAGGGGACAAGCAAGATTCCAGACAGAGAAAGAGTCAAATTACTTGGATTTTTAAAAATTATATATAAGGTTGTGATCCTGAAAGCTTTTTAGACTTCCTGAATTTTGACTTATCTAAAAATATTTAAAGTGGAAAAACGTATAATGCTAGAAAAATACAAGTCATGGGAGGGGCAAGCAAGTATTCAGGACAGAATACCAGTATGAACTAGAATTGCTTAGCCTTGGCTCTAAGATGATGTTACAGGGGAATTAACTTCACATTAAGTCATGACTTTCTATAAAGTCATTTCTATGACATTTAAGTCTTACTTGAAGTCGGTTTTATGGTCATATGCTTATTTTGGGCATGAGTTTAATATGAAAACATTTCTGACAACTTATAGCATGCATGGTGATATATACTGGGCTTTTAACTCCATGAAAGGTTCAATTACTATCATGTGGTATATGCCCAATCAAGAACCTTTGTCACCTGATGTCACTGCTTCCTGCTTCAGAGGGGCATGCGTTAAGCCAGCTCAATCTAGTTGTAGAGTTATACATGCCATACAGCTTTCCTATTGACTGTTTTTAGCTAGTCTGGCTTTTATTATTACTTTTTAATGATAGCCATTTTCCATTAAAGATCATATCTGAGTCATATTTGAACATCAAACATTCCATGTTTCTCTGCAGTTCTTATAGATAAACTGTACATTAATTCATGTGTGTGAGTTTAAGGTTGCCTTCTAAATGGTTGACTCTATATATTCAGTTGGTTAAGCCTAAGCCTCGAGGATGCATTTCTTTGGTAACCACTGGGGTTTTGAAGAGATTAGTATGTTCACACGTCATCCACAACTGCAGTTGAGATAAGAAGCTTGATGTTCTCCCGGCTTGTACCTGTTGGCAGCAGACGTTTTCTTCTTTGGGTTGCAGGAGTTTGTTTCTCTGGAAGCACATCTTTGATGATTTCAAGGTCTTTAAAGATATTAGTTTTTAAGAAAATATAATTGAGAAAAGGTAAAAACAGTGACATGATGCACAAAGAAAACGAGGTATATAACGGACTCCAAAAGTTAGAATTTGTATTTTCTTTCTAACAGTCTATCTTTGTGCACTGTATGGATGGGTCTTGACTTCACTGGGGCAAGTCACGAACAGTTCCTGGTCTTAGGCATTTTTGAGAGATGCTTTGAAGATATTAGTATTTTAGAGGTTGAGACCACACACATAAAACACTGGACATTTGACAAACACAAGATGAAAGATTTTCTTGTTATGACAAGAGTTTGTACCTTCAGCGGGGGGAGGTTCAGGAATTTCAAGAACAGCCTCATGTGACTTCAGCTCTGGAAACACTTCTTGAGTTTTATCAGGCTCTTTAAAGATATTCGTAGGTTTATAATTAGAATTTAAAAAAAACCAGTGAATTATATAACATGCAGTTCTGGGATCTTAAAGCCAATGATAACCATCTATGTTTTGAAGCAGTTGAAATATACCTTTGCGTGCCAGGGTTTCTCTCTTTTTACGAATGGCCACATATGTTTTCTCTTCTGTAACAACTGTTTGAGGTGGTGCAGGCACTTAAAAGAGATGAGTACAGTTATGTCACGAACAGGGAAGAAAAACAGGTTTCTAAAGAGAGCCCCAGATAAATTCAGATGGAGTTGGTGGTGCTAGGTACCTTTGGCCACTTTGAGTCTTGCCTTCTGAGGCTGCATCACAAGTTCTTCTTCTATGACAGTTTCCTCAGATGCTTCGTAAACTTTAAAGATATTATCAGTGTGTGGGTAACAGTTACAAACACACTAATTAAGAAACACATGACACTGTACACATACATCACCCAAATTCACAGAGGTCCATACACACAAACAAATTAGTGACAAGCATGAGCTGAGTAGGAATGAGCCTCGTTCCCAGTTTTAGGATGAAGGATGCTCAGTTTCTTCATGATTATGATAACAAAATGGGGGAATTTACCAGACAGAGACTGAATTTTTTTTCATTTTACCTTAGGAAAGCTATTGGCCATATTATATTAGTGTTGTTTTTGATTCATGTGTGCATTTGCAATAGGGGCGATGTTGAGATGAATATGGAAGATCCACTATCTATATTCAACCTCCTGGAATCACGTGGAATCATCTTTGCCTTTTAGGCACATACTTGTTTACATTCTAAGATCACATTTAATTTATGGCTTCCTAGTGTAATAGAAATATGAAAACAATTCAGAGATTAGAAGACAGAAGAGAGGCGAGGCTACAGCTGAGTGGCAGAGTACTGGAAGGGAAACGAAAGTGAGGGAATACACAGGGAAAGCTTCTGAAAAGGATACACGATTTCTCCAGCCTTTAGATGGGAACGCTGTCTGATAACAGTGACCAGTTTTAAGGACAGAACCGGGAGGAGGAAGTGATCATATACATTAATCCCAAACCTCTGTAAGATGAGTATTAATCAGGAGTTTCCCAGACTGAACATAAAAAGGAAGCCTGTGCTGACTGTTTATCATTCAGAAGACTGAGTCTGCTCAGAACAGGTCACTGTTTAGGGTCTCTTGTTATATAATTACTTAGGAAAGAAAGAAAAGCCTCGCTAAATCTCTTAGGGCTTGAGTGGTCTTTTAAATTTGTGCTATTTGAGCAGCCTGCTCCAAATCCTACTTATAACCATGAAGAGTAGAACGATGACACTGGGCTATTTTGATTTTGCAAAATTCAATGGCATTATTATTGTGGAGTTAAAGTAAGTTATCTCATGGTCTGAGAAATATGATGAAGGGATGTTTGTACACAGAACAGGCTAGGAAATTTCACGGGACAATGACCTTTCTAAAGTTGGATAATGCTAGAAGCACAGAAGAGCTTAGTTTTTAAATTGATGAAGAAAAGTAACTTTTCTCAGGCTAATGGACATTCAGATGACTTGATTTAGTCAACACTTTTAGCATGCATGGTTTTTATAGGATATTAGTATATTTGCATTTTAATACTGTGTAGACAGACGCAGTGGATTCAGAACACAGATGAGACAAAGGACATCCACTGTGTGTCTGCACTCACTGTATATCTCTGTGTCTTCAGGAAGAACAACTGGTATTTTTTCTTCTTGAATAATTTTCTTAGGCACCTCAGGAACTTTAAAGATATTAGTGTACACATTACTATTACTAACATATATAAGATATTAAGAATATAAAAATTTAAACCACAAAGATTTGATGGAACACTTGTTCACTCTACACCATAGAAACACAACCACAGAGTCATTTCACACTGGGGTTAGCATCGGTGTGTACCTTTAGGTGGTGGAACTTCAGGCTTTTTCGGAACAGCTTCGCGGACCTTTTCTTCAGGAGTGATTTTCTTAGGTACTTCGGGTGCTTTAAAGATATTTACTTGTCTTATTTTCAAGATTGTCAAAATTAAGTATAAAATATCAAGAGTAAAGGGGAGGGAGCTATCAAGTGGAGTGTCCAAATGTTAAGGCCATGTGTGCTCTGTGTCCCCCAACTGCCTTGTTGGCTATTCATAGGAGAGACATCTCATTCTCGGGGGTCAGTAGTACTTTCTGTTGTTACTTAGAACTTATTTCTCATACCATGAGGCAGAGACTCCAATGTCAACTCCATAGGAAAGAAAAGCTGAGGGACCAATGTTGTTTACTGAATAATAAGAGGGTCAAAATAAGAAAGACCTTTAGGCTTTTTACGTCTTTCCCTAGAGGAGAGTCAAAAAAGGAAAGATTGTAGGATGGACTATACATTGCAATTTCTGTCATTCGCAGCCATCTTGTGGTCCTGGGGAAAGAGTGGTCTTTCTCTCCTCTGTGGAAAGTGAAGCATAGGGATTTACCGCTGGTGGGAATTAGCAGAGGTAGGTACCTTTAGGTGGTGGAGCCTTGGGTTCTTCAGGAACAGGGACTTTTTCTTCAGCCACCACTTTCTTGGTCACCTCAGGCACTTTAAAGACAGCAGGGATAATTTCCTTTACTTTTAAACACTCAAAGATATCTTAGCAGGCAGAGATAAGAGATATGTAATGGAAACAGGACAGAGTCATATTATCAAATAGAGACATGGTTTAGCACACACAAGACGGCACTTTCAGAGGCGACTTTGGACAACAAGCATGATCCCCAAGTTAGATCGACAAAAACTTGACATAAACAACCGACAGCACACGGGCATCTGCTGCTCGTTCTGCTTGTTCTGTAGAATAGTTGCAGCTTTCTCTTCAGCGATTACTTTCTTACATACTTGTTGACTTTCAAGATATAACCTCAAATTATGTATTACAGCAAAGAGGCTGAAAATGAATAAAGGAGGAGCACTGCCACATATTTATGATATAGCTAGCAGCTCAAAACTTTAATAGTAAATAGGGAAATGGAGGTCTACCAATAAGCACATTGGTGAACACACAATCAAACAGCACCGAAGGATGCCTAAGTTTACACTTTGCTCAGTAGGTGTTTGGGTTTTGCTGTTTTAGGATAACAACAATGATATCTATGTTTGCAGACCTATCTTTGGGCTTTTGGTCACTTTAAAGATAATTATTTTGACATTCACCTAACACAAAACACAGAAGAAAAACACCACGCGGAACACAAACTTGTAAAGCACCCAAAGAGCAACCGGACACAGTTATGTCAGTATTGCTGAGCCACGAAATACCTTTAGCTGGTGGCTCTTTGCGAGGAACAACTTTAAAGGGTGGTTTTTTTGGAGGGACGACTTTCTCAGACACCTCAGGTCCTTCAAAGATATTAGTGTTTTGGTTGAGAATAGACCCATAAAATATTATGAATTACTCCCTATATTACTATTGTATAATGAGGGCTTATAAAAGAGTTTATAGTTTTTGAATTTATACTATTCCTGCTTAAATCAAGTTGTGATTTTATTATTTATATAATACATTGCTATATAAAACATACATATTCCATTATATTATACAAACATTTATTTAGGCATGGTCTGGTGATGTGGTATTCCCCTCTCTATGATGTAAATATGTTTTATTACCATTAGTTAATAAAGAAGCTGCTTTGGCCTATAGCAGGGCAGAATAGAGCTAGGCCAGAAAACTAAACTGAATATAGAGTCAGGGAGATGTCATGAACCTTACTGGTACACCACAGCCTTGTGGTGATACACAGATTAATAGAAATGGGTTAATTTAAGATGCAAGAGTTATCTAGGAATATGCCTAAGCCATTGGCTAAACAGTATTGTAGTTAATATAGTTTCTGTGTGATTATTCGGGTCTGGGTGGCTGGAAAACAAAAGTGCAGTCTCCGTTTACAGTCTGGAGTAGTGCTATAGACACTATATTTTGTCCTTAGAATTTACTAGAATTTGGGCACCATGACCAGTGCTTCATTTAGTTCATTATTTCTCTGATGAAGATAATTATAAAATTGCAGAAGCTTTTAATAAGTAATTATTAGTTAGTGCACAGGTAACTCAAATGTGAACAAAGCAGTGGTTGCTTTGATGAGAATATAAGCTATTCAATGAACCGAGAAGTGTGTCTCTGAATGGATGACACCTATATGTTGGTACCTGTGGTAATCATATAATGCTTGCTGGACTATGAAAAAAAAATCCACACATTCATATAGTGATATATGGAGCATGGAGATATGTGAGCATCATACATAATTCTCATGTCTGTGAAAATTAACCACTCTGTGTGGTTAATCTCTAAACCTTATCAGTTTCTGAATTAAACAGCTTAAACTCATACTTAAAGTAGTTCTCAGGCCTAATGATCTGAACTGAACATGCAAAGTACTTTGAAAATTAAATTCATAAGAGAAAGATATAACAATGTGTATTATCTGCAGAGTCCCCTATACCTTTTTTAGGTGGAATTTTGGGTTTTTCATATACTTCCACTTCTTCAGCCTCTAAAAACTCAATGACTCTGTGGACTTCTTCAACTTTGTGTTCTTCTTGGAACCTGCGCTCTTCCACCCTGATGAATTCCTCCACCTCATGGAACTCCTCCTCTTCAAAGTATTCCTTCACCTCATGGAATTCTTCTTCCTCAGAAACCTCTTCCACTTTTGCTTCTACAAGTTCTAGCTCTATTCTTTCTTGGACTATTTCCTCTTGCTGGTAGGCAACTGATATTTTTTCTTCAAAAACAGCTCTCCCTGAAAGAGCATTGACTTTAAGAGACTAATTTTTTGAATCATAAGATGAAACAGATGTCAATTCAAAGTGTAAGAAAAATACCTAAAAGAAGACTTCCATGAAAGGACAAGAAGAGCAAAGAATTTCCCAAAAATACCTTTAGCAGGGGGAGCAGCTTCCTTTTTGGGCACAGGGACTTTCTTTTCGGGAATTTTCTTTTCTGGAACTTTCTTTTCTGGGACTTTCTTTTCTGGAACTTTCTTTGGTACTTCAGGAACTTTAAAGATAGAGTTTCAATATTTAAGACCACCAAAAGTAAGCTTGAACATTGGACATCAAAAATAAGACAGATGGACAAAAAGACATAGCTTAGTGAAGAATGATGACGAAAGTTTGAGTTTAAAGGAGAATGTGTACCTTTGACTGGTGGTGCCTCTTTTCTCTGGACAGGAGCAGGAACTTTCTCTTCAGGAATTTTCTTTGGCACTTTAAAAATATTAGGTGCCTTAGTTAGATGGCAATGTTCAATGACACACATGAATAAAAACATCAGAAACAAGTTATACCATTAATGCGTCTAGGAAGTCAATGTGTGCTGTTGGGCAACTATTTCACAAGTAATAGGGATACTTTCTCAAACACTCACTTGTGCTATCTGTATCCTTAGAAGCCAACATATGCCCACTAAGAAGCTTTACTATTTTTAAAACATCAGATGTTACCAACACTAGGCCTAATTTTATTATTTTTAATTTGATGAAGATGTTTTTCAACCTGATTATCATCCTAGATAATTCTAGATAATCTGGTCCCTGCCCTAGACCTTAGGAACTACTGGGCACTATTTCATTTGCTGAGAAGTCTGCTATAATTGTGGTAGTGTACTATAATTGTTGAAGATGTTTCCTGGAACAATTATTGAACAAAGAAGCAACAAAGAAGGAACAAAGAAGGACAATGTTAGAACCTCAAATTCTCAGGTTAAATCATGGAAAAAAAAAAAAAAAGGACATGAAGCTCTTTAAAGTTATTATTCAAGTGCCAGAATAGATCATTTTTTTGTATAAAATGGGATGCACAGAGAATAATATTACAATAATGAAATTTTAGTTACATAATGGAATGAAGTCTAGGGATAGAATGAAGGTAAAAAGGATTAATTGTTATGTTCTTAAACATTGAGAGATCATGATAAGGCATCAGAATTTCCAGCTATATGAAGTTAGAGACCTCTAAAATAATCCACACAGTGTACCAGATGGATCCATCATTTACCATGTGATACTATAGGGAACCTAAGGCAATGATGGGTGGCGTTTTACTTGTCATTAGTCAGTTTGCTCGAACAGTTACTTAAGGAAGAACTGCAAGAAGACCAAGAGCTCTTTAGAAAGAAGACCACTGGGGTGAGCAAAGTGACAGAATTCATTGGGGCTTGCTATACCTTTAGTGGGGGGTGCTTCCGCTTTCTTAGGGACAGGAGTGGGTGCTGTTGGCACTTCTTTCTTAACCACTTCAGGCGCTTAAAAGATATTTACAGACATGGTGAAAAAAAATCACGTGCAGTGAACTAAACAACACCCAATTATCAAAATATAAACAAAACAACACAAAACATTGATTTGCTTTAGGAAGGTATTAGCAACCTAAAAGATAATACCACCCCTAGGGCAAGATTTTTAGAAACCCCAAGAGTAAACACTATGCAAATATTTCAAAGACTTAAGGGATGATTTAAGAATTATTCTCAAAAGTGAATGATTTCACCACACAAATAGATTATTCTCCAGCATTTGAGATGAAAGCAAAATTGAGGATTTTAATGTAGGAGGAAGGATTAAAATGCACTATCAGAACAAATTTCCCACATTTATAGTCAGATTGTGGGTGAAGGAGGAAAAGTTAGGGAAATGACAGGGTCACAAAGCTTCGGCTACTGGGACTGAGAACTCTTCAGGCCTCATGGGTATGATATAAGAAAACCATATGGCTGATGACAGCTCTGATATTTGAAGCAATAAGGGTTTGGAATGCCCAACTCATGAAAGTGGTTGTACCTCTAGGGGGCACCACCACCTCTTCCTCCTCTTCCTCCACCTCCTCTTCCTCTACCACCTCCTCTTCTTCTATACTAGGTGGTTCTTCTGGGATCTCTTCTGGAATGGGTTCTTCAGCTTCCTCATACACTTGAAACAGATTATTTTTACTTTTTAAAAATCTTTTGAATGTTAGATGAAAATTAAAGCATCTAGACAAACCACTCAGCCTGCTAAATGCTCATGAACAATCACTAATCTGGAAAAAAATCTGCTGAGTCTTTAAAATATATTAGGTTTTTTCCAATATTGGAACTAGAAGGGACCCTAGAGGATTTAGTTGGGGATTATTATTTTTTAGTGAGATGGAAAGATGTTTAGAGTCAAGCAATTATTTAGGAACAGAAGTCAGATTCTCTGTGTCAGTTACTCAAGTTTATCTGAGATTTTTCTGGGAAAAGCTTAGTTCATCACTCCTACTGAAGGCACTGGGTGAGGCATTCCCCATAGTATCCACACACAAAAGAGAAAACACTGACATTTCACAGAACTAGTGAGTGAGAGAAGAATAAAGAAGTTAGTGGGTCCATTTCAATGTTTTCAATGAACTATGTCACAAGTAGGCTAAACATGCAAGAATGTGAATCAACTGGAATGAGTTGGCCTGCCCCATTCTTTCTAGGCAAGCACTACTTTCTGTCAGAGCTAGGTTTATTGTTATAGGGTGAAATGTATATTATCTCCTCCACAAATGAGATAATGATAAGACAAGGATGCTTAGAAACACTGTTTTCTTAGGAAGCCATCTACCTTCAGCTGGAGGGACTTCCTCTTCTTCAGGGGGGATGATCCGTCTTTCTTCCACCTTCTTAGGTACCTCAGGAACTTAAAAGACATTGATTGTTTTAGGTACTTAAAACTCAAGAGCTAAAGGAGATTCTTAAAGACCAATTTTTTTCAGCCCAAGAGAGTAAATAGCAGAGCACACAGAAGACGAAGCACTGACACATCATGGCTAAGAAGCGAATGAAGAGGCTTGGGATATCATGAGACGATCTTTTGTAGCTGGATTCTCTCCTTCTTTAAAGCAAGAATTATAAGATCACTTCTGGCTCCTTAAAGATATATAACACTTGACATTTTAATTTTCAGAAATAACATACAGAGGAGAAACAAGGCAAAAAATACACTCACACAAAGTGGAAAATGAACAGAACACCAACATGGGCACAACGGAGGCACAGTGACCAACGTCAATGACAGACTACAAAATGCAAACATGTGTGCTGAACATCCTGTGTGGATGACACTTCAGGTCAACAAGGACACAGTTGATAACCATGTACCTTTGGCAGGAGGAGCCACTGCTTTTTTAAGGCTTGGGGGAGGCAACTTCTTTTCTGGTTCAGGTTTCTTGGGCACCACAGGAACTTTAAAGATATTTTGAAATTTCAGTCTCACAAACACAAGGACAATGTGCACAATGATAACAGAAGTTACTTTCACAAATACTGAACAGGGCATTTTGACTTGACGGGTGAAGGGAAGAAGGTATCTGATGTGCTTGGGGATGCAAGAAAATTAGAGGTGATGTACCTTTCGTGGGAGGAGCCTCCTCTTTCTTGGGAACAACTACTTTCTTCTCTGGCACTTTCTTCTTGATCTCAGGCACTTAAAGACACCATTTCATGATAAGAATGTATTTTTGAAGAGCAAGAAAGAAAGCAAGAAGACTACACACAGAGAAGATCATCATACAACATTCAATCAGAAGAGGGATGGAACGCAAGCTGCAGTCCATCAAGAGATGACTGGAATTTGCAGGGGGAGGGATCAGCAAATGACTTGTTACCTAAGGCTAGACGCTATCATTTCAAGGACTTAAACTTTGCTAAGAGCTTAGTTAATAATTATCTGAAAATATCATATAATATAAACTATACAGTGACTATACAGCCTGGCAGAAACATTATACTTAACATCATGGCTTTTTTGGGAAATATTATTGCACTTTAGGGTATGAATATACTTCCTAGGTACTGTACCAAGACCTGCTCTGTGAATTTAACTATTAATTATCTCATTCGATGATATAACAATATACTTTGTCTTATTTTATCTTTACAATAATTAGAACCCACTGGGATTTGTTCCTATCCCTATTTTATGAAAGAGCAAACTAAGGCTCAAATTGGCTAAAGGACTCTTTTAGAGCAGAACATCAAAGTTCAAAGTCAAGGTTAAAATCAAAACCTGTGCTTCCATTTATATACATGTTTGGTAAGACATAAGCTATTACTCAGTGTTTTGATGAATACATAATTTTTTTCTTTTCAGCCTGGCATTATGAATGAATGAAAGATGAAATTTATCAACACAAATCTATGTATTTTTCAGAAAATTTTTCCTAAAGATTGTTTAGATGATCAGAAAATATATATGAAACATATAGCTTAATAAAAGTATAGCAAGTAGAGTAGACATTTTGTAGTAGTTTTATGATAATACTGCCATTAACCTTTCATGCAAAAAATATTGTATGAAAAACATCTAATAGAAATAAATGGCTATCAGTGTCCTGATCAGTTTTAAAAGTAAAATTTGGCTGTCCATTTTATGTGTTTTCTTTTTGAAACCTATCTGATAAAGCTATGGTACGGGCTGTGTGGTCACTGTGGGGCAGGGGTATACCCATCTGATAAAGCTATGGTACGGGCTGTGTGATCACTGTGGGGCAGGGTATACCTTTGGGAGGTGGAGGAGGCTCCACTTTCTTAGGAACAGGCACGGGGACTTTCTTCTCAGGTACAGTTTTCTTTGGCACTTAAAAACATTTCATTTAAAGACATTAAGAACCACATAACAATATTGGATCTATAACAAAAGACATCTGAGGACCACAAACAAACCTCGACTAGAATTAAAACATACAGATAACTGACAATGGACAGACATAGAAAGCTGGTTGTTGTACGTAGGATGAAAGGTGTGTCTAGGATGTTTTCTAGGGCTTTGATGACAACCCAGCAAAGAATAATAGACAACAAGACAGATGATTTTAACAAGAGGGAAGGCAGAATTCTACATAAAGAGGTCTGGATCCCAAGAACTGCTGTACCTGGTGCAGGTCTTGGCACCTTAGGGCTAATTTCTGGAAGGGCTTCTTCTTCCTCAGGTAGAATTTCTTCTTCCTCTGGTGGAACTTCCTCTTCTTCGGGTGGAACTTCCTCTTCCTCAGGCGGAACTTCCTCTTCCTCGAGAGGGATTTCCTCTTCAGGAGCAATCTCTTCCTCAAATGGGGTCTCTTCTTCTTCTTCTTCCCGAGGCAGAGCCACAGGAACTGAGACCACTTCCCGCTTCTTTGGCACTTTAAAGATATTTATTCAATCGTACAAATTCCATGTTTACGTAAAATATTCACGACAGCAAGACAGCATGAAAGCCAATATTCTTTGATCACATTTATCACCAGCGTACAGTGTCAAGCCAGCACAATTAGTAAGGCAGTACAACACTCATTACATTCTGTTTGTGCCCTGGTGCTGCCCAAGATTAATGTACCTTTGGGGGGTGGAGCTTCCATTTTTTTCAGAACAGGTGCTGGTTTCTTTTCTTCTGGGATGAGCTTCTTGGGCTCCTCTGGCACTTTAAGGATATCATTTGTCTTTAAGAATGTGTCTTTTCACAGTGTTTCACAGCCGTCGACATGATAAAGGCTCACATCATATGGAAGGCATTTTATTTTTTAGCAAAACACTTTCACAGACAGAGTTAATACAGAGACATTTTCTTATGAATGAACTCTAACGTGAGATTTCTCCCTGGGTATAGAAATGAGGAAATAATACCTTTTGTAGGTGGAGCCTCTGCTTTCTTAGGAGCAGGCACTGGCACCTTCTTCTCAGGCACAGGCTTCTTGGGCACTTCTGGCACTTTAAAGAAATGATTTAGGGAAAGTTTTACACAATACGAAAACAGTGAGCTCAAGCATAGTGTGGAAAAGATGAGGATAAGGCAATAAAATCATAGCTGAGAAACTCTATGCAGCGTTTCATTTTAAAAACAAAAAAATCTGTTTTTGTAAAGAGATGATACTAAAGAGGCATTTAATATCACCTAAAGAACATATTATTGAAGCGATCACATATTTTATTTTCACTCAGATCTAAAATTGTATGCCCCTGCAAGTTCAGATACCTCTGGCTGCTGGTGCTTCCACCTTTTTGGCAACGGGTGCTGGTGGTTTTTCTTCTGGTACAGGCTTCTTGGACACTTCCGGAACTTAAAAGACAGGAAATAAGGTCAATGTCACAGTTTTCCAATCACGGAGGATTCTAGTGACTTAGGGACAATTGAATTATCACAGATGTGCCAACAATTTCACTTTAAGATAGAAATTAATAATAACCACAAAGCAAGACATTAGACATGCAGGAGCATCACAATAAAACCCAACAAATAAACGCGGACCAGTGACAAAGACAGCACAAAAGCCTTGGCCATCGGTGTTGGCCATTTTAATACGGCGAACTGATTTTTCACTATGAAGAAGGCATGAGTGTTAAACAGAAGCAGGCTCCAATGGACGCATTCAGAGATGAATACACGGCAGCAAGCTTCTGGGACCGGCTGAGTGGTTCTTGTTCTGGTTATTAACATTGTTATTAATGTTTATTATTATTAACATCGCCCCGGGGGCAGGGATGGCTGCGGTTCACCAAGTAACACCACACAGGTAAAAGGCCGCATGGAGAGCTGTACCTTTGGCAGGCGGAGCCTTCTCCTTTTTAGGAACAGGCACAGGAACTTTTTCTTCTGGCTTCTTGGGAATCTCAGGCACTTTAAAGACAGTGTTGATAGTTAAGTTCTGACTGTGCAAAACAACACATACATAAAGCACATGTAATGTTTTAGTAGCCACACATGGGTCGCGGTAGCCAGAAAGGAGGTAACCAGCTGAAGACAGATGAAGCCATCTAAGTGCATACACGTGAGTGGTGTGTACCTTTGGCGGGTGGCACTTCCTTCTTTTTGGGAACGGGAACAGGTTTTTTCGCTTCTGGAACAGGTTTCTTGGGTACCTCAGGCACTTTAAAGATAGCAATAAGATTTGAAAACATGCGGAAGATATAAAATGTGAAAGGCCCACAACAGGCATCACACTTCAGCGTCTAAAATGGTCTTAGGCATCAGGGCCAAGAACCCCCAGGATTTGACTAAGCCCAACACCCCAGCTCCAATGCGCTGCTTCCCTTCTATTTCACAGCAGCCATCGACTACCTTTGACTGGTGTCACCGGCACCACTTCTTCCTCGGCGATCAGCTCCTCCTCTTCACGGACGTACTCCTCTTCGTGGATGTATTCTTCTTCGTGGATGTATTCCTCTTCGTGGACATACTCTTCTTCGTGGACATACTCCTCTTCGTGGACGTACTCCTCCTCTTCCTCTACAATATATTCTTCTTCATGGGTTTCCACTTCCTCTTTGTAGACAACCACCTCTTCTGGTTCTCGTTTTTTAGGCACCTCTGGCACTTTAAAGATATTATCTTTAAGTTGGATATGTTCCCAATTGCTCAATAAAATTAAGACACTATAAGAGTGCAGACCCCCTTATAACAAAAGAAAGGCTAGGCTTTATCTTTCCCACAGAGTAACTTCATACAGAGAACTGAACACGAACTCAACAGCAAAGAAGATGGACAACACACTAGAGCAAGCAATAGGAGGTACCTCTAATAGCTGCTGCCACTTCCTTTTTAGGGGCAGGTACTTTTGCCTCTGGGACAACTGTCTTGGGCTTCATGGGCACTTGAAATATTAAGTACAAGGGAGTTTTAGAGTCAGAAATAGGTCGTTTAACCATTTCTAGCTTTCTTGAACTTTAAAGAGAATGATTTTAGAGTTGTCTCTAAATAGAATATGTACCTTTCTTTGGGAGAAACTTTGTCTTTTTTTTTTTTTTAAGTGAAGGATTCTGAATCTCACAGCAAGGTAAACCCATAGAAGTACTCCAGCAAGTTTGCAGTCACAGAGCCTAATTGAAATGTCTTTCTCCTATGCTTCTACTTACAGGAGACATCCTAAGAAAGCCAATTTACTTCTGGGTTAGCATGCTTACTAAGACTGCAAGGAAGTTGCTTCACATAAAGAAAGAAAACTTGGGTAGTGAATTAGCTTTTTAAAAAGTTCTTCAAGGTGATTTTAGAGTAAAGAGTTCCCAATTTTTAGTGAATAGTAGCAAATCATTTTATCAATTTCACTATATTAAGAATATGTGAAGTGGTCACTGCATTCAAAGAAAACTATTCTATTTGACAGTATGAGGGTCATGGTCAATGAGCAGTCACTATCTACAAGGTTATAGAAGTATTTTGAAATAATCTTAGAGGTAACACTGGAGATATATAACATGAAACCGGCAAAAAGTCTACATCCAGGGGAGAGGTTGGTGTACCTTTGGCAGCTGGCTCAGTCACCTGCTGCTTTTCACGTTTGGTAATTGAAATTTGTATTTTCTCTTCAACAACTTTCTTTTGTTCTTCGGGAGCTTTAAAGATATTAATTATAGAAGAATATTACTAAGAATCTCACGAATATCATAGAATAAACATCAACAAAGCACAAAGACCTGGTTCATAAGACATGGAACCAGACAATACACTCAAGAAGCGCAAAGACTGGCAGATACTAATGAGTCTAGGTTGGCATGGTCACAGCACAGAGGTGACAATATTGCTTGGGACAGTTACTGCTCTATCATGTACCTTTGGGTGGTATAGGTTTGAGTTTCTTTTGAATAGGCACAGGTGCTTTTTCTTCAGGAACAGCTTTCTTCAGCACTTTAAAAGGACCAATAGTAAGAGATTTACAAACCCAAACTCATGTTTGAGCATGAGAATAAAATGTTAAGAATAGAACACACAACATAACAGTTCCGTGTCCTCCCTCCCCCGCCACACAATTATACACATCCACTTCCATGCATATCCATAGTGGAGGGATGAAGAAAACATGAGGTTTTGTAACTGACAATGTTCTCACTCTACCTTTTGGTGGTGGGGCCTTGGGTTTAGCAGGCACTGGCTCTTGGGCAGGTTTTGCTGGAATAGGCTTCTTGGGTTCTTTAAAAGCATATACAAAGTATTTAACGTTAGACTGTAGGGTAGATTTCAAAAACAATTCTTAAACAGAATCAGTTAATTGAAATAATTGACCCTTTATGTTCACAGTGCAACCACAATCTCTAGAATAAGAATTTGGGGTCCAAGTTCACTAGGCTGTGAGAGCCCTAAGCAAGATTATGTTCCCTTTCCTCATTGCCACTCCCTTCAATTAGGCCATGAGAACGCCTCAAAATTCCCATTTCATTTCAGATAGTCAACTTGTGATCAACCTTTTCTGGCTGAAATATTGGTGTTTAATGTCACAGTGAAAATATGCAGAATCATCTCAAAGACACAAAGAAAAACCTGAAGAAGGATATGGGCTCATTTCAAATTTCTAGTCAGAATTTATTCATATGGATTTATTATTTATTTTATAATAAAGAAAGTGTCTAGAGTCTGATGTGGGATTCCCCTATGAATGCTATGAATGTGTTTTATTACCATTGGTTAATAAAGAAGCTCCTTTGACCTATGGCAGAGCAGAACATAGCTAGGCAGGAAAACTAAACTGAATACAGGGAGAAAGAAGGCAGATTGTCAAGTAGACGCTATGTAACCACTCAAGAAGCAAGATGTAAGGTAACAAACCACAAGCGTTGTGGTAAAATAGAAAATAATAGAAATAAGTTAATTTAAGATGTAAGGGCTAGGTAGGAATATACCTGAGCCGCTGGCCAAACAGTGTTGTAATTAATATAGTTTTGTGTGATTATTCAAGTCTGGGTGTCCAGGAAATGAAAATATAGTCTCTGTTTACAAGGGTCAGAGCTATATGTGCACACACATTATCTTCATCAGGTTAAAAACAATGCTTTGTCTTTACCAGAAAAGAAGTCAGTGTTAGATTTTGATGCTGGAAGCCCTGTGGGTAGTGAAACCTAACAATAACCTTAACATTTATAGAGCTATTTCCCCCTCCTTAAGTGACTTAAAATGTTGTATTTACTCAATGACATGAAGTCCTTCTACCTCGACCTTCATCCTATCAGGTTCTATGCATATTTAACATGGCTACAGTTCGGTCATACCTGTAACATATTCTTCATGCTCTTTATATTCCTCATAATGCTCAAGTTCACGCTCTGCGTATTCTTCGTACTGGTCATACTCTTCTGTGGGTTCATACTCCCCGAGCTCCGTATATTCCTCATAGCCTTCGTAATCGTCATACTCCACTTCCCGGTATTCTGAGACAGTTTCTTCTTCTCGGGCGTAAGACCATTTCTTCTCTTCTGTTACAGTCACTTCTGGAATAATAGTGACACCAGGCAGCATTTTATTTGAGGCCCATTTAATGACAATGAATTTTTATTTCATTCCTTTACGACTGTCTCCCACACTGGCTATGGGTGACCTTGGTTATCTTTTGTTGGAAGAAGTGTCATGATAGGCACAGTGACTAACTGTGATGTCAAATGTTCATGTCTTTGGCTCCAGTCAGCAGTAAGCAAGGAAAGTAGAGGGGATAAACTGGCAACTAGCAGACAAAGAGACACACATCTTTATGCTTTGTAGTGAATCAAAGCGCAATGTACCTTTAGTGGGCCGGGGCTCTCTCTTTGGAACTTCGATGGACACCTTTTCTTCTTTAACGGCTCTCTTTCTGACCTCAGTCACTTTAAAAGAATAAGTATTAAAAGTAAATCACAAGAGTCTAGAAATAATTGTGTTAAGAGAACTTTTGCATGAAAAAACCAAGAAGAAAACCAAACACGATGCGCCTATCAACTTTCACTAAAATTGCAAGCAAGAAAAAAAAATCAGTGGGCCTGAAAGTCAACATTGCTCCATATACCTATGACCAAGCCGCTGTGCTTCAAGCTGCTCAGGGATTTGTAAGAACGTAAGAGAGATGAGCTGTAACAATGACCATAAAAGCTAGGTACGACCTTAAAGAAACTTGAATTTCACAGACAATATCCTCACCTTAGTTCTATTCCCTGCCCACAAGGTTCTTCTGGGACAAAAAAGAATATTGAATCAAAGAAATAAAAAAAAAAACTTGCCAACGATTACCACATGAAGCAGACATCTAGACAGACAAGGACCAGACAGATATATGATGACGAATGCTTTTTGATGTAAACTCTGTGTATTTGGGGACAGGGTAAAGAAAAGATACTTTCTAGAATCAGGATGTCTAGTTGTTCAGTGATTTGGAATAGCTTGCTTATTTCACCTTTGATTTCCATTTAAATCAGTTTCCCTGACAATGTACGTTCTACTCCACCCATTTTAATATCTAAAGCTTATTTCTCTGCCACTAAAGAGTCGTTATACCTTTAGCTGGTGGCTCAGCCTCTCTTCTGGGTTTGAGTTTGGGGAACTTTTCTTCAGGGACAACTTTCTTAGGTTCCTCTGGCACTTTAAAGACAAATTTCATTTTAAAGAACTGTTCACTTCATTCAGACCACAGAGAGTATGAACCACTCAGACATAGAAGACTCAACACACCCTGAACTTCAGACATTCTACAACGTTTGAAAGGAAGACAGAGACCACCCTTCCCTCTGTGCCCCATAGTCAGTGTACTTATAAAGAAAGTAAGACAAGGCAGTGTTGACATATGGGAGCTGAGAGTTCTATCAGGAAACCACCAAAGCATCCTTCATGCTGACATATGGAAAGACTGCTGTACCTCTCGCTCTGGGAGGCTCCTCTTTTTTAGTCACAGCTACAAGAACTTTTTCCTCTTGAGTAATTTTCATGTGCCTCTCTGTCACTTGGAAGATAATTTTAGCATTAGCACACTGTAACGTTTAGAGTAGAATACATACATACACATATAATATATACATACATACATACATATATATATTCATACACATATATCTACTTGCCAGAAAGTACTGTGATTTTAGAACAGAAGAACTTTTAAGGCACACTCAATGAAACATCATAACTATAACATCATCACAAATGGACACTAACAATCGACACAGAAAAAATATGGCTCAATGGATGGTAGCCAGAAGAAGAAAGAAAGATAGCACTCTTGGTTTTTTCTTTCTCCTTTTGGGGATGTAATTTACCTTTGGTTGGGGGAGGTTCTTCTATCTCAACCACTTCTGCAGGAACTTTCCTTTCTGGAACTGGTTTCTTTGGTTCTTCGGGGGCTTTGAAAACATCAGGCAACGGAGTCAAACATGGTGCAAAGAGCCCCGAAACACACACACTTAATCTCTTGCCATTGTGATCAAGAGTTGACGAACACATCAATTTAACATCAAGATAGGGAGTGAAGTATTACTTAAGAGCAAAATGATTCCCAATATACCTTTGGCTGGCGGCACCTTTTCCTTTTTAGGAGCTGGCGCGGGAACTTTCTTCTCTGGTACAATTTTCTTCGGTGGTTCGGGAACTTGGGAAAGATTAAGAAGATCAGTTTGAATTCTGTTAGGAAGTATCATTATGGAGAAGATACATAACTCCCTCTTTGTAAAGATCACAGACACCCCAACATTAATAACTATATTAGCAAAGTGTTTGTAGACAAATTCTGACAAAACCTTACTGGTGCATAGAGGCGCCATTATAGATGTCAAGACAGACAGTACTGCGCTTCTGCGAGAGGAAATGTACCTTTAGGTGCTGGAGGCTCCTCAATTTTAGCCGGAACTTTTGGTTTTGGTAAAATTTTCTCTTCATGCTTCTCAGGCACTTGAAAAGATTATAAAATATACTTGTAGAAAATGCATCCATCTTTTCCGATAAACACATAAGAGGCCTTTTTGTTAGTCACGCTATTTACTGATATTTCTAATATGGATGGTAAGTTAGATATAAGAGGCCATAAAGGATAGAACAAATTAACATAGAGAGAAAATGAAGAGTTGGTCTACCTTTGACTGGTTCAACTTCCACTCTCTTGGAGATAAAGTGCAGCTTCTCTTCCACCACATAGTCCTCGGGCTCCTCCATCACTTTAATTTCAAAGAAGAAAAGTTGTAGAGATTTCATGTTTAATTTTAGCTGTAACTTTTCACTTCAAAAGAGTAATCAACATTGCCAGACTCTAGCATTTGCTAAATCCTTGATTGTTTCCATTTAAAATATCCAAAGAATATTTGAATCAGAGCATATGCCTTAATAAAAAGTATTGGCTTCACTAATTTAGTGCCTATTATAAAGACAATAAGGATAAAATTCACAGGAAACACAGGACATGAGCATGACAAAAAGAAAAAGTTCCAGTGACCAATCCAACAGGGGCATAAGGATTTGAAGCTATGTTTCAAAAAAAAATCTAACATTCTAGGTTTGAAGGCAGAAGGGCAGACACATAGACAAGGGTAAAAAGCAAGATAGCTCATTCCCCAGTTTTGTGGGGGTAGCTACGGTAGAAGAGACAAGAGATTTCATGTGATGTTTGAGCTTGTGTGTGTAAAGTTTATTATAGGACAAACAAGGCTAATTAAAAACACACGGGGAGCTGCCTAAAATAAAAAAGAAGCCTAAGGGACCACCCATCTTTTAGCTTAATGCAGACCCAAGACGCACTGAGCATCTTGCTCTCCCTTCCTTGGAGTTTGGAACACTGAAGGAAGCTTATGGAGCACACTGCCTCAAGAAGAGGTAGGTGAGAATGTTCCATGTGCCTGCTTTGCTGGGTTTCCTGAACATTTCTAGGGAGGATGGGTCTTTAAACCCACGCCAACTCCTGTGGCCCATTCTAGGAGACACATCCAAATGGGTAGGATTGTTCAGGAGTTATGGCTTGTACGTGGTGTTTTCTTCCAGGTGGAGAAAGGGGGTCTGAAGAATCACCTTTTATTAGCCAGAGATGTGCTGGAGAACAGCCAAGGTGCTGATACCCTACTTAACATTAGGGAGGAAGCCGAGTTGGTAAGGAACGCACCATTTTCTTTTAAACCATTCTCTTGTCCCTACTTAGGAATGCTCCTTTGGATACACAGTGCTAGCTAGAGTGTGGGATTTTAGTAAGAAACCTAGTAGTGCTTTATTTCACCAAATGGGAATTATAACATAATAAAGTCTATTGTTTCAATCTTTAAAAGCATGAGAGTTGTCATTATAGCTGTTGGGACATCTTGAGAAGTCTGCCTAATGACAGATATTACATGATGGCTTTTTCTACACATGGATTTGAGCAAAAACTCCTTCTATTCATTGTTTTGGAAAAATATGCCTTTGATTTCCAGAAGGCAGTGTATCCTATATTTTCTTGTTTATTTTTAAAGAGTGAATAAAGAATGAGTTAGGAACTGGACAGTCCACTGAGTGGACCATCTCTTGTATTTTAAAGGAATAGACTAAAGCAAAATAGAAAACATTAAAGTGAGTTGCTCCTTGTAAGAATAATATCTAACAAGTGTTTGCATGTGTGTGTATATATATAGTTGTGTACAGGATGACATTCCTGTTTTGTTTGTTGTGGAACACACAGTTTGAGAAACACTGACTTATCAGACAACCAAGCTGATGTCCCTCTGTCTGCCTAGCACACTGAAGCCAAGTTCTGCCTCCTGACAGGTGGAAGCCACATGAGGATGCCTGCCCCTTTAGTTATCCGGAACTACAAAGCCATTTCCTTTGAATAGCCAAAGAAGAGATGGAAAAGAACTTCATCGGGTGTTTACTCTTGTGTAATGAATGCTCTTGAATCTTGTATTTAGATTTAAAAGGAACATGTACTAAGCCCGTAGATGACTCTGTGCCACGCCTTTGGGACAGCTTGCATTTGCTCTCTAGCAATCATCCCTCACGGACTTCTGTCATTTACCTTCGTATTCGGTGACCTCTGCTTCCTCCTCATCTCTTTCCTCTTCCCTATACACCGAAACAGACACTCGCTCCTCTTCTTCAGAGTAGGACCATTCCTCCTCTGTAGATAGGTTAAAAGATAAGACTTGATTTAAAACTCAGTGTGCTGGGACACATCCAGTGGCCACGTGTTCACTACAGATGGATGAAGATTCTCCTATCTGCTCAGGACATGGAAATTTCTAACTATAAGAGCAAAAGATGTAAGACAAGAGGAGAATGAAGCCCAAGACTGAGAGAGATGCTTAAATTATCCCCCAGAGTGTCCAAATTCCAAGTGATCTCCTTTTCAACACCTTATTCACTTCCTAAGAATGACCCAAGATTGAGGTAGATGCAAAAGATAGTTCCAGAAGACAACAGCAGGCAGATGCATTCCAACACACACACAAGATAAAAACAGATCGCAATGAAAACATTTACAGCCTAAAGAAGAGAGACTCCACGGGCGCATACCAACACAGCCTTCCTCCCGTCTGGTTATACCTTCATGCCGCATGACTTCCACTCTCTGAGGAACTGCCACCGACAGTTTCTCTTCCGCAGCGAACCTCTTCTCTTCCACAACAGTTTTCTTTGAGACTTCAGCTTTAAGAAAGCATCAGTGTTGAAGCTTAAGAACCAAGAATTACACAAATTCCCTTTCTCCCTAGAGTTTGGGGATGCCTTGCAGTACGTCACGTTCATTAACAAAGTGGACAAAGAAATTACACACCCCAGGAACACACCCACGCCCACGAAAGTCTCTCAGAAACAAGACCAAGAGGGGCAGCACAGAAACAGACTCGACAGACAGTGCAAGAACCCAAGCACAGACAAGGGAAGAGGTCTTTAGCAGACTAACGTCAATCCTACCTCGGGGAGGAGCTTTCTTAGGGATGGGAACTGGGACAATCTCCTCGGGGACAGGTTTCTTAGGTGGAGCTGGCACTTGAGAAACATTATGTACATTTAGAGCTCCGACGCTCTTCCACGGAAGCCCAGCGCAGAGCACACCCACCCACGCTGCACCCCGACCCCAAGCTCACGAGCTGTCTTTGCCTCAAAGCATGACCATGTAAAAGACAGCTTTTGTACAAAGGCCTGATGATACCTTTTGGTGGGGGAGCTTCTTCTTTTCGAGGAACAGGTCTTTTTTCTTCAGGAACTTTCTTCTTTGTTATTTCTGGCACTTGAAGAAGAATTTTTTTTTTTTTAAATCTTACAAAGGCAATTGCACACAGAACAGGCAGGCCCGTGAAGGAAGACATGCCATTAAAGAAGTTTGGGGGAAAGATACGGTTATTTCATGGAGATGGGGTACCTGCCGGTGGTGGGGATTCCTCTCTCTGAGTAATGATGGTTATTTTTTCTTCAGTAACAACTTTCTTCTGCACTTCAGGAACTTGAAAAGACATTTGTAGAACTGGGTTTATATTTTTCTAAGTAGTGAGCATATAATTATTTTGAAAGAGACTAGACAGGTAGACAGAAGCGTGTCCCATTGTCACTGGCCATAAAACAACCACTTGGAATACAGCAAACTCAATTGGCAGACAAACACAAACTGCTTTGCACTCGAGAAGTAAACATGGGGCTTGTTTACTAGGCAAGTCACCCTACCTTTGGCTGGAGGGGCCTCCTTCTTCTTTGACACAGGAACAGGAATCTTTTCCTCAGGAGCAGGTTTCTTTGGAGCCTCTGGGACTTAAAGTTTTAAAACAGCCGGTCAGTGCAGGCATGTTTCCTGTCCATGAATGGATACAGCCACACCCCCAAAGCAACACACAGCACATTGATGTTACAGACTGCACTGGTGCAATGAAGAAAGATCCCATTTCAAAGTCACAATATAGTAGTGGCTACATGCAATGTTTTAGGAGCATTTAAATGACTAAAATGTGTTATGTAACAGAAATGTATATAGAATTCATTCTTACATATTAGTATGGTGTGTGTGTGTACATGTGAGAGTATAGATATATTTGCATGTGTTTTGGGAGGGTAGCAACCTTGGGTACAATACAATTGCTTTTTTTTTTCTTTAGGACAGGGTCTGTCACTGGCCTGGACTTTGCCAAGTATGCTAGAGACTCATTGGGTCCCAGAAAATGTCTATTGTCTCTACTCCCCTACTCCCCAATTCTGCAGTTATATGACTGCTCCACCATGGCTTTTGCTTTTAAATTTAAATATAGGTACATGAGTTCTGAATACTGAACACAGTCAAGGCCAGC
Source organism: Ondatra zibethicus (assembly GCA_004026605.1). Lineage (NCBI taxonomy): Eukaryota > Metazoa > Chordata > Mammalia > Rodentia > Cricetidae > Ondatra > Ondatra zibethicus. The sequence continues at coordinate 227,290 of PVIU01000921.1, read as the reverse complement.
ATTTAACTGACTTAGTTTCCTTTTTACTCCCCTTGGTGTGATCTGATGAGCACAAACCAGTCAGGGATTATACCAATAATGTAGAGTGTGGGTAGGCCAGATAGAAAAGATCTCTTCATACTTTGTTTTGAAAGGGGGATAAATCGTGGCACTTTATGGCCTTTGAACTACAACTACAAAGCTGTGGAATATGGTTGTCCATGTTACTTTTTATGGCTGACCTCATTCTGAGTTTCTGTTTCTGGTTACTAAAGGATAATCAAGACACGGACACTCTCTGAACAGGTCTTTCAGTAGGACAGTGTGCCAATGGCTTTGGGGACCTCTATGTCACAAAATGTTGTAGATGCATAGGTGTTTTTCTGTAAGAAATTCTGTCACTTAGAATGTACTCCCAAATGTTTACAGTAAGTTTAATTAATTTCAATTCATACAGGGAAAATAAATGTCAAAAATCTGTCCTATTGAAGACTTGCCATCATGGACTTTGGGTTCATCTGTGTCTAGGTGATACTCCCTTCTGCCAACCCCCTCCAGTTGCTTCTGCCTCCCCACAGTCTCCTTATAACAGACAATAACCATGTCTTGATGAAGAAGTCACATGCAAGAGTGAACGAGAGATGCTTTGTTCTATAAACATGTCCATAGAAGATATTTCGCAAATCCTCCATAAGGATGATATTAAAAATTTAAGGTAGCAATTTGACATAGTTACTTATTTTAATAACACATGCCTTAGGAATGTTCAGAATCATAAATAATATATAACAAGAATATATCCCCAAAGGTGACACACATTTTAAACATGAGGAACAGTCAAAGAGACGAGAGTCAAGGACAACATGGCACAGATGAAACCTGCAGAGTGAAGCTGGCCCCTGGGGCGATGGCTGTCTCCGCTGGTAGTTCTGCATACCTTGGGGAGGAGCAGCTGGCTCTTTCTTCTTGGGAATAGGGACTGGCTTTTTCTCCTCTTGCACAAGTTTCTTGGGAGCCTCAGGAACTTTAAAGATAACATTGTTGAAATGGTGTCGAATGTTACAGTTGAATGTCCTTCTGAGACATTCAAGATTATAGTCAAGCATAAAGCCTCATTAAGAGTTTAAGAATTAAAAAGTAATTTAGTACATTCTACTTGTGGAAGCATGGAATGTTTAGCACATGAATACCAGGTAGACATCACACAATGACACAGGGCAGACAAATGCCCAGTTAGGATGGTCTGGCATCTGGAACCATTATTAACACGTGTTACCACAAAGTAACCAAACAGTAGATAAAGAATTAAGCATATGAAAGATTGTCTACTGATAACATTCTGGTTAATACACAGGTCTCACACATACAAGATCCAAGAAGACAGAACCCAAGAAATGTTCTTCTACCTTTGGCTGCTGGGGGTTCCACCTTCTTAGGGATGGGAACAGGGACCACTTCTTCTGCAACTGGTTTTTTAGGTGGTTCTGGGACTTGAAGAGAAATGTACTATGTTTGAGAAACTGGTCATCTTGACAAGATGTGCATTCTTATAAGATAGGAGTCAAGAGTAGATAGTCCCCCCTTTAAGCCAATTGGCTGCAAGAAACTATGGGTTAGAAACTGAAATAGCCAGGTGGTGGTGGCGCATGCCTTTAATCCCAGCACTCGTGAGGCAGAGGCAGGTGGAACTCTGAGTTTGAGGCCAGCCTGGTCTACAAGAGCTAGTTCCAGGACAGGGCCCCAAAGCTACAGAGAAACCTTGTCTCAAAAAACCCAAAACAAATAAATAAGTAAATAAAAATAAAAATAAAATATGTGTAGATAGCTAAATGACTGAGTAGAAAAGGGAAACCTATTTGTCACTTTGAATGGCAGGAGTTTCTACTTTCTCAGAAATAGATGGAAGAACTCTTGCTTCATTTAAAGTCAGTGCATGAGAACAACTGTCTCAGGTGATAGTAAATGTTGTTATATCTTTAATTTGGCTCAGGAAAGAGAATGGAACCTTGGCGTAGAGTCTAGAGTGTTTCTTCCCTCCATCACTCTATCCCTCTACCCTTCCCTTCCTCTTTTCCCTCTTCCATACAGTGTCTTCCTATGTAGCCCTAATTGAGTGCTGAGATTTAGCCATCTTGCCCCCGTGGTTAATGTATTTTTGGATTTCAGTGGCGGGGTCAATACTGCCACCCCAGCTACAGTTGTAACTGATCCTCTCTGGCTCTGAGTTGGGAAGAGTTGGCCAGTAGGCCTCCAGCATATTGCATTCTTGCAGCACCAACGGCAGATGCCAACCACCGTAGAAACACAGAAAGTGGTAAATGCAGAAAAAAGGAAACTGTGTGTTTTCAGTATTAAGGAATTTCTAATATAACTTAATTAAATCACAAGTTTACAAAAACTTAGTTTCAATACTTCTGGTATGTTAAGCTCCTAATGGAGAGAATTATTCACATTTGAAAGAAGGCTTCGGGGAGCTGGTGTTTCATTACACCTTACGTCTAAGCACAAATGTCACTAGATTGTAAGTGTCCAGAGACAGGGGATAGATCCTCAAGCGTTTCTTGCCTGGTCTTTCCACTCCTCTCTCCAGTGACTTCTCTGTTCGCACAGACCCTAGGCCTGTCAACTGTGTGACTAATTCTGATACTTCATATCAGCGTAGCTAGATATGGACTCTGAATTTTGCTCAAAAACATCTTAAACTTAGGATGAATTACTGATACCTTTAGGTGGTGGTTCAATCTTTTTGGAAATCTCAACGTGAATTTTCTCCTCAGTGAGAGTTTTCTTTTGTACCTCAGGGACTTTTAAAAAAAAGTACACATCTTAATTACTGATAGATCACATTGTGGATGGCAATTGTAATTTACTAAGAATACCAAGACAAAAAAGTTAAAGCTAAAAGACATGAAAGGAAAAAAGATGGCAGGGAGACACAAGGAGACAGACACACCCATAACATCCCACATTAAGCAAGACGGGAATAAAAAGGCTATTTAAAACTCCATCTCAAGCTCTCAAATTCAAAACAGCCAGATACCTGTGATGGACACCTCCTCCTCTGTGTGAGAAGCAAAGAACATCTTCTCTTCTGAGATAACCATCTTCTTTGTGTGTACCGCCGGCACTTTAAAAAGAGCATCGCTATGTTAGCGATTTTTCTAGGACAGGACATCAGATGGCACAGGACACATACATCTTTGGACAGTGATTCAGTGGGTTAGTATGATAGATTAAGAACAAATTCAGTTTCAAGAAGAAAGTAAATCAGGTTTTGATCTGTCTGGACAAACAACTCATGCAGCCTTGTATTAAGCACGATTACGTGAGAATCGAATAGACACAACTTCTTCACACACAATGCACTACTTTCCCAAACCTATTAGGATCAATTCATATCAATTAGAGGATGGGAAATATTATATGCAATGCAATACACTGCATGATAAAGTTAGAAGATTACTCATCAAACACAAAACCTTCCTTAAATTAAAAAGGTAATTTCTAAGCAAGACTAAAAGCAAAAATAAAGTTATTGAATTATACATAGGTATAACCCAACATAAAATGTGTGTTATTTAAAATGTGTAGTTTTCATGGTGCTTTTAAATTTTTAGCAATGTATGTTCAGATATCCATATGCGCAGATTACAAAAATTGGAGCTTATAGTTTAAATAAAGATGAATACCTTTTACTTCAATTATTTCTTCCTGCACCGGAGTCCGGGAAGGTTTTTGTGGAACGATCTTCTTGGAAACTTCAGGTACTTTAAAAATACGTACAGATATATTTGTATTGTGAGGAATATTTCTTAGCCCCAAAGTTTGAAAATATCTCTGTTGGATAACTATATAAATAATGCATGAGCATATACCAGAGAGCAGATGACTTATGTACATGTGACTAGAACATTCTTTAAATAGTATCTATACCTTTGGTGACTTGAACTTTTTCTTCTTCCATTCTTCGAGAAGTCTTTTCAATTTTTTCAACTACTGGCTTCTTTACAACTGCAAATATTTTAAAGAAATTGCAGTACTTTTAGAATTTACTAAATTCTAAATATTTATTAAAATTCTCTCTCTAGCTCTTTACATATACATATATGTATGCATATATGTATACAAATATACATAATATTTTTAAAGACAGGCAGGTTTGGTGTTTTCAACTTTAAGCAAAAGTTCCTGGGATTGTTTATATTTATTTTAAATTTACTATAACACTCTTTTATCTTAATATATTTATTATTTCAAGTAGAAATAAATTCTAAAGAGAAAATTCATAGATATAATAAAGCTTAGAGAAGAAGTTGTGCCTATTAGATTTAACTGTTGATTCAGGCATCCTTGCCAAACAAATCATGATAATGTCAGGCATATTCTGTTTTATTCAGTGATTCTAATTGCATACCTTTGGGAGGCGGTGCTTTCTTTTCGGGCACTTTGGTTGGGATTTTCTTCTCATGTAATTCTTTAATAAAAACACAAGACAAGCCGAGATGCTTAAATCAGCCAATTCTACTAGCTGCGCTTGTTGCAAATATTAAAAAGTTAAGAATAATTTATCATCCTGTAAGGAATCTGTCGTGTTGGGGAACTTATGACTAATACGACTCTCAGGCAGAGTTTCAAAACAGAATTAGGTGGCGATGAAATGAACTTTGAGCTTGTGAGTCAGAAAGCAGCAACTGAGATGCAGCCCTAGTCCCAGGATTAAATGGTTCCACTGAAAGCCACATGGACGCTCAACGACGAGGGAAGATAAGGACTATTCTACAGAACAAGTAATGCAAGACCCATAACCTCGGAGAAACCAAAACGATCATTTTCTCTTTCATGTCCACTGTAAGTCAGGTAATAGCATCAAAAGTACAAGGGAACCGAGGAGAAGAGAAGCCACCCAGCGCCCACGTACCTTCATGAACTTCCTTCTGAACTTGAATCACTTCTCTCTCCTGGTAAGTCTCTTCCCACTCCTCCTCGCCTTCGTCATAGCCCTCTTCCCTCTCGTAGTACTCTTGCCCTTCTTCAAAGTCTTCCTCCCATTCCTCGTGGACTTCCCGTTTAGCTTCCACCTTGATCTCCTCATAGTCTTCATCTGGCTCTTCATAATAGGGCTCCTCGTAGGGCTCCGTGTAGGGTTCTACTTCCAGCTCCTCATAGGGCTCATCCCAAGGCTCGATGAGCACTTTCTTCTCGTAGACTGCTTGCTCTCTCTCGTACACAGCCTCTTTTTCTTTGTGAATCTCTTTCTTTCGAGTGATAGTTGTGATTTTCACTTCTTCGGCCTTAGAGGACACATCGATAATTTCAGAAGCTGAAAGATGAAAAGAAATAGGGGTGGGGGAGAAAAAGAAAGGGAGATCGGATTAATTACATCCATCAGAAAGCTTTATTCAAGGGAAGTCCACAGTCATTCCGCATTGAGCACTTAGATGCTGTAGTATCAGACTGATAACCTCTTATGGCTTGATGTATATGGATTCTATTTTATTAACTAGGCAACATGACAATACCAAGATGCTCTTTACTCTTGATATGGGGATTTTCGTCTAGTGTCAATAGATTCAATAGATAGCTTCAAATTGCTATGCCTTCTATTGTTCTATGTGAACTCCAGTTTGGAGAGATTCTAGTAACTTCTCTTGAAGCACTTAAGACTCGATAATATTAATAACATTATAGAATCTAGAGTAAGTGTTTCTGCAAGTTAATCTTAGCTTTTTTTTTTCACTTTTGATGGTGACTCACTAGCCAGGTGAATAATGACACATGAAAAATGATGTTAGACAAAGCAGTCCCCAGTTTTTATAGGACAGATTTCAAAATGTCTTTGAGATCAGTATTATTCACAAATCCTTAATATCTGTGCGGATTACAAAGTAAACCTCAGAAAGAGCTCTTTCCTTGCTGTCCCTCGCTGCTGCCCGCCCCCCACCCCCTCCATGGGCTGCAGAGGTGGAAATAGCCATTGTTCCCAGCACTCTTCACAGTGGCAGAGGGGACTGGACACTTTTACAGCAACTCGGAAGCCTAATATTTAAAGATGCAAAATTCAGGAGTAAATAATAAAATGCTTAATGATTCCACTTTACTTGCCTTTTGCTGGAAACATGGGAGTAGGAGGGAGGGGCTTCTTGGCCACTTCTGGCACTTCAAAAAACACAGAGTACGTATTAATGTTTAGACTATGGACTGTTTAATGTTTACTAATTTAGAGCATTATCATGGTCCTTTGCATAATGAATTATTACTAATGCAGCACCTCTTACAGGAGCATCATAAAACCGCATCATTACCAAACCAGGTGAATAAGTGTTGCTATGTCAGGTTAGAATAATGAAATGCTCCGAGGCTGGGGCTTTGTTCCAGTGTAGGCTGGTTTTAAAGAATTCAAATGTAGAAGAAATAGCAAATAAATGTGTAGTGTGTCCAGCGCTTAAAACCCACACTTTTGCTTTGTTCCGTTATAAAATCCACCAAACACGCATGCTTTCAAAATGGCCATCATGGCAGGTGGTGGTGGCGCACGCCTTTAATCCCAGCTCTTGAAGGCAGAGGCAGGTGGATCTCTGTGAGTTCGAGGCCAACCTGGTCTACAGAGCTAGTTTCAGAATAGGCTCCAAAACCACAGAGAAACCCTGTCTCAAAAAACCAAACCAAACAAAATCCAAAATGACCATCGGGAAAGCTGTGTCGAGCGGAGGATGGGGCCTGTGCTTCTGTGTGGCTCTGGGTAGGAGGCTGCTGGGCTTTCTATCAGGAGGGCTAGAACAACTCTTTTACATTAGTCAGCTAAAGGCCTTCCGTCAGCCTTCCAAGATTTCTTCTAAAGATGTTGTTTTCTTTCTTCAAATATTAAGATAAGGAAACCCAGTAAACGCTCCTGAGCTGGGCTGCAGCCGCATCATAGGACACTAATCCTGAACTCCTGCTGGGAAGACTTGGTCAGGAGCAGCAGTGGGACTGGAGGGGGAAGTCTCCTTCAAAGCATCAGTTTTAGACAGCAAGCATTCTCTGCGTCATTGGCTGCCAGAGGCAGACGTGGACACGGGAAGGATGGGAGAGCTGGAGGGGGATTTACCACCTAGTGACCCCAACTCTTGCCATTTGGGTTCCCTGCACTCTTAAGTACTCATCCACAATGAAGACCTTAAAAGCACTTTTTGGTTACTGTTTTTTTTTATTTGATTTTTAAAGTTTATTATAATACCTGGTGGTGGTGCTTCCTCCTTGGGTTTTGAAACAACTTTTTTGGTGTCTTTCTTCACAGCCTTTTTGGTCACTGAAAAACAAAAAGATGTCAGATATAATTAATGTAAATGTTTTAAGGCTATTTCAATTCTATTTTCCAGATGCTAATGAGAACAAGATAAAATAAACTTTATTGTGAGATACTTGCTTTAGAAAAATCTTGTATTAGAAAGGAAGAAGAAGAAGAAAAATAAGAAGAGGAAGAGGAGGAGGAGGAGAAGAAGGAGAAGAAGAAGAAGAAGAAGAAGAAGAAGAAGAAGAAGAAGAAGAAGAAGAGGAAGAGGAAGAGGAAGAGGAAGAGGAAGAGGAAGAGGAAGAAGAAGAAGAAGAAGAAGAAGAAGAAGAAGAAGAAGAAGAAGAAGAAGAAGAAGAAGAAGAAGAAGAAGAAGAAGAAGAAGAAGATTATTTTTGGAGGAAGGGTAGATATGTCCTCTGAGCATATGATAGGTAAGAGGCAGCTTTAGCAGAAGATGAGGGACACAGAAAGTGTACCTTTCCCTGTGTTTCACTTGGGTATGGAGACCACATTTGTCAGGAGAACAAAAACAGGACCCAATTGAAGTACCCCATGCTGTATGTGTGGGGTGTGCTGCTGCTGCGGCCTAGAGGTGTACTCTGGTCATGGCTCCTAGGCATATTTCCCATCACGCTAGAAGCTTGTAAGCCCAGCACACACCCTTTGAATTTTAGAATCTGGCTTAAAATCTTAGGTTTTGCAATGAATACCAACAGTCATGTTGATATTTTCATTGAGAGGACAGTTCATTTCTGAACAGAAATTATTGCTTCTGACCACAAGAGCATCATGAATCTAGTTTATGGTTTTTGATTACTCCTCTCTGGGCTCTGCAAGTCGATGATATATGTTCGAGTATACTCATATAAATTACAAGCACGCTTCTCTCTTATGTCAAAAGTACATTAGTCACAAAATTGGATAAACATAATGAATTTCTTTGAAACTGGCTGAAAAATAGTTGAAGCATTTACTATCAGTGCCAGCGGGCAGACATTAGGAGACTTACATGTTATACCCATGAAGCTATTGCCGTGATAGTGACCAGACTATGGGGAAACCTGACTTTGACCAGTAGATTTTTTATAGCTCTGCTGAGAGAATTAATTCTCCTAGCAAGTTTGAACTCCAGGAAGTCTTAGGCAAAGCTGTGTTGTCTGGGCTGCACAGCTTCCGGATGCAAAGAGTTCCCAACTGCTTCCTAAGTGTTTAGCATTTGAGATGGTCAACTCCTTGCTACTTTTAAGGGCTCTTCTGTTTTGTTTGGCTTTTGAGACAGGGTTTTAGTATGTAACCCCATCCAGCTTGTCGCATGGGCCTTTCGCTTGTAATAATCGTCCTGTCTCTGTCTGCAGAGCTGGGATCACATGTATCTACCAGTCCGCTGCCCACTTCTGATCTCTTTATTAGTAACCACATCCCTTAATTAGCAAACACAAACACATCCCCACAAAAGACCCAGCAAAGCAAGTCAAAGATATTCTGAACTATATTTTTGTACAAACAGTGACTTACAAAAAGTAGTTAAAAGTGTAACTGAAGAGGAAACAAACCACAATTTTCAGTTTGCTTCTCAACTAATATGGTGCATTTCTATAAGCTGCCCCACAACTGGTTTTATTATTGTCATATTAGTTGTCAAGCATAGTGGTCAGGGGCATGTGAAATAAACTTAACTTTAACCAGCATCCAAGTTACTCCCTTGCAATATTTTAAAACTAAGCATAGTGCTTGAGTTAATCTGGTAATTTTCAGCATTTCAAACCGTGTGGTAAGAATATCATTTTGAAGTCAGTGCAGCGTCTTGACCACAAGAGGGAGCACGAACTCTATCTACAAAGTCACATTTTCACAGACTACAGAATTCTAAGTTCTATCACTTTAGTTAGTTTTCATATATTACCTTCAATACGCTTTGCTGGTGGCTTCTTCTCTTCAGGTAATGGCAGCAGAAGAGGGATGGAAGGAGCAACTGCAGGAGGTATTTCTGGAAAAAAATTACATAACAGCACCATGTCGCATGTATTTTGTTTATCAATCCAGGGGCTTAATTAGAACAAGCAACATCAATATCTATCTAGAGTAGTAACTGCATGTTTGCTCTGGTTTCTAACTGGACAATGAAGACAGGGATGTGGAATCTTGCTGCTCTACACCTGGATGCTCAGGGTAGGGTCTTACCTTCAGGTGGAACCGCTCTGATAGGCATGGTTGGGATCGGAACTCTGGAATCAGGAATATCTGGAAGTAACAGATAGTGATAAGCACTGGGGAGCTGATGACACCTGCTCACCGTCTGGGCACCTCCAACAGCACCACCACCGTGCTGACACAACCATCCCTGTTCTATCGTTCACGGCACACAGTTCGGTGCTTATGAGAACTTGCTAAAGTCTGTCCTCCTTCTATTGTGTGCTCATACCGACCACCCTATGATCTCTGTTTTCCCAGATTCATAAAGTGTAACAACGTTGCATTTTGCTGGAGATTATCTTACTGAGTAAAGTTTACTGAAAAGAGAAATGGCAACTTTGTGTATTTTTATTGGGCTTCCTTATTTACAAAACTGTACCAACACGGAACTTAGTGTCAGCAACAATTAAAAAAGAAGAAAAAAAAACTTACCAGGAGGCTTCATCTCAAGTTTTATTTCTGCAAAGGAAAAAGAGAGCGTTTTTGTATGTAGAACTGTTTGGGTAACATGCTTGCCTCCAGGACTGTGGCGCGTTCACGCGGCCTATCCTCACCTTTAGTTGTTAAGTACAGTTCAGCTGTGCTTCTGGCTTCACCTCTTGGCTCCAGGCGAGCAATTACTGAGTACACACCTGGAGAGAATAATAATCTGATGTTAGTCTCTTAATACACTTCTTTAGTTAAATACAATGTGCTTATTTATACCTGTATTTTCTTTTTGTTCTAAAGTACATTCCATAGAACTACAGAATGTAACCATTCTTAATGGTGGAACTGTCAAAAACAGGTGACGGTGAGGATTGCACTATAGATCCACTGGGGAAGGGTCCGTGTGATTACCTTCGTCGTCTGGGGTCACGTTGTGGATGGTCATGTAATGGCAGCGGCCATCGTTTCTAAAGTTGTATTTCTGGCTCTCAGTCAGCTCCGTTGGCCCTTTGTACCAGGTCACGATGGCATCGTCGAAGGACACTTCACACTCAAACGTAGCCGACTGATGCTCGCTCACCACAATGTTCTGTATACGCTTGGTAAACTGAATTGGTTCAGCTGTTTACATCAAAGGGATTCAAAGTTAGACTGGGTAGGCAGGAACCTCTGTGACTGTGATTTCTTTACTTAAAAGTTCTTGGGGGTTGAGATGGGGTTTCATTATGTGGCCCAAGTGGGTATGTTCTTGCCTTGGTCTTCCAAATGCCAGAATTATAAGGTATTTATGTGTGCTACAAACCCAGTAAAATTAACCTATTTATTTATTTATTTGCCTATCTATTTATGTGGTACTAATTTTGTACCTGGGGTCTCCCATTTATCTATCTATCTATCTATCTATCTATCTATCTATCTATCTATCTATCTATCTATCTGGTACTACTTTTGAACCTGAGGCCTCCCAAAGAAGCACTATACCATCCTAAGGACCTTAATTTTTTTTTTTTTTATTTTGAGAGAAGTCTAGCTCAGATTTCTAGACTGACCTCAACTGTGCCATCTTCTTTCCCAGGCTCCCAAGTATCTGGGGTGACAGGTGTGTGTGAGCATGCTTGGTCTGGGGTGGCGGTATGTGTGAGCATGCTTGGTCTAGGGTGACGGGTGTGTGTGAGCATGCTTGGTCTGGCGTGACGGTGTGTGTGAGCATGCTTGGTCTGGGGTGACAGGTGTGTGTGAGCATGCTTGGTCTGGGGTGACAGGTGTGTGTGAGCATGCTTGGTCTGAGGTGACAGGTGTGTGTGAGCATGCTTGGTCTGGGGTGACGGTGTGTATGAGCATGCTTAGTCTGTGGTGACAGGTGTGTGTGAGCATGCTTGGTCTGGGGTGATGGTGTGTGTGAGCATGCTTAGTCTGGGGTGACAGGTGTGTGTGAGCATGCTTGGTCTGGGGTGACGGTGTGTATGAGCATGCTTGGTCTGGGGTGACGTGTGTGTGTGAGCATGCTTGGCTTCTAGTTTTATTCACTTTTATAAAATAATAGAAAACCCAAGCGCAAGAGCAGAAAAATAGCGACACATTTTTGTATTAGTAATCAAACTGCTGCAGCTCCTCAGGGCGTTCCTACGGGACTGATAGTGGAGAGCATAAAGAAATCCCCAAGAGTCTTTAAAATATTCATACGAAGGAGATGCCAGAGGGAGATTTGAACCCAAAGTCAAATGAAATTTCAAAACTGTTCACGAAATAAGACAGTTCCTAACAGAGAACAGATCAGCTATCCAACAGTCAATTCCCCAGCGAAGCCTTTCCTTAACTCAAGAAAATCATTTTTTGATATTTAGGATCTAGAATTTTCTCTTTTATAGAGATTTCCCTGGGGAATGATTTTAAATTCAACAGGAAATTTGCAATTCTGAATTGCAGAGGACTCTCCAGAGTTCAGAAACCTGCTTTCAGGCACAGACAGGTAAACAGAAAGGCACCAACCCACCCGGGACAACAGGGTGCTTTTAAGAGCATGGCTAGGGGTAGGTAGCCTTTACCTAAAATGTGTCTGGAAATCTGTGACTTCATGAATAGCAGTACAACATGCATCTTGCAGAAAGTGACATTCTGGGGGCTTCACCATTGATGAATGTGTTTAAGGTATTTATTTATTTAAAAATGATTAGTGCTTTCAACTTTAGTCTAATGAGAAGCTATTTAACTTTTCTTTTAACTTTAATATTCATTATAAATTAATTCAGAAACCAAAAATGCCTCTGGAAATAAGATTAATATAATTTTGTTTTAACAATTAAAATGGCACCAAATAATGAGACATAGTACAAAATTTCCCTGGAGAGTTCAAGGTTAGTTGCCTAAAACTTAACCATTAAGACATTAAGAATTATTGCTCTTTAAGTCAAGAATTTTACTTCAGAGAGTCTGAAAGTGGGAGTAGAATCCTTAAATGAAATTGATTATTTTTTATAAAACAACCATTCCTTATCATATACATTGTTAATTTTATCTATAAAATTTTATAACCATAAAGTCAAAATAAGTCTCACAAACAAAGTAGCAATTCCTAATCACAGTGTTTTAGATTTATATCTACAACGTTTTGTCTTTTCTAATATTTTTTTCTAGGTTCCATAGTCATAGATATGAGAATTATAAAATTTAACTTTTAAGAAGAAACAACCATTAAAAAATTCAAATGTCAGTCTAGATGAAAATATGATTTTTATCTAAAAGAAATGCATGGTTGGATATTTTCCTTTTGAACTGCACAGATTTTGACACAAGAACAAGTGTGTGGATATGGATGAGGGAGAATGAGGACACGAACCCTTTGAGAGTTCATTGGGGGAGCGACTGCCGGGACCTGCACAGCATCTGTGGGTGCTCTGTGCTCAGCCAGTCACTCTGCCCAGACGTTTACCCACCTTCAATTTTGAGCTCTGCTGAAGTCTCAAGGTCCTTGTGCTTGCAGGTATACTGACCCTGGTCCTCCGCACGGACGTCGGCAATGGTCAGTTTGTGGACTTTGTGTTCCACTTCCGTTTTCACTCTGCCTTGGGGCTTAAGGATTCTGCCATTTTTGAACCACTCAGATTTCACATTGGGCACTGAAAACTGACACGTCATGGTACAAGTCTGGCCTTCTTTCAAAGTCACATCCTGGAGATGGCGTTCCCAAGCAGGCTCTGTGGTGGGTGAGAAAGGAACACATGAGGCTCAATATCAGCATCTTATGCAGATGTGCCCAACACCAGCATCTAAAGCAGATGTGCCCAACAGCAATCACACAAGGCTTTGAAATGGCTTCTCACTCACCAATCACAGTCAGCTTGGCGCTGGCAATATGGGGACCACAAACCAGCCTGTAATTGCCCTGGTCTTTAGGGTGACAGTTTTTGACTCTGAGTGTATGCCGGTCACCATCGATTCTTATTTCGTATTTGTCACTGGGCTCCAATTTTTCAGTCCCTTTGTACCAGGAGAGCTTGATTTCAGGATAATTAATCTTAATGTCAATTTCAAAGATGGCATCATTGTCTTTCAGAACTGTCTGGTTTTCAATATCCTTGATCAAGGTGACAGGCTAGAAAAATTAACACGTGTTACCCATCCTTTCCTTCTGATTCCCAGTAATAATTCCGTACATTGTACTATTAGCATAGTTCATTTTACCTCTGTCTGTGTCAGCCTTTGCTGAATAAATGATACAAGTTCCTCAAATTCCTTTTCATCTCTTTCTGACTTCTCTAGTTCCTCAATTTCCTGAGGGGGGAAATAATACATTAGGAACAAAAATTTGAATCAGCAGGCACATGACTATGATTTATATTCCTTAAACTTTTAAAGATTTTGTGGTTTTTAAAGATTCATTTTTATTTACGTGTACTGATTATTTTTTTAAATCTCCTTTTCTTTTATGCGTAAGTGTGTTCTGACTGTGTGCACTATGTGTGCCATGTCAGTGTGGTTGTAAGTCAGAGTAGGGCATCAGATCCCCTGCAGCCAGAGCTGGAAACAGTTGTGAGCTGCCACGTGGGTGCTGGGAACTGAGCTTGGGTCCCCTGGAAGAGAGGCCAGTGTTCTTAACCACTGAGCCATCTCTTCAGCCCTCTGATTTCCAGTCCTGATATTTCTTAGGTTACAGTAAGGTTGATAGCTGGGTTATTGTTTCCTAGGAATGCAGTGTTCTGGGAATTCAAGGCATTCTGCTAGTATGAAAGACATCTAGGGTCTCCACTACGGATTGTTTCTTAGGACGCAGCAGCAGCAAGGGACACACACCAGTCTGTGGGTCTCCTCCTCCTGACTCTGCTTCAGCAGCTCGAAGGCTTGAAGGAGGCCCCGGAAGTCAGTGATCCCGTACATGCGTGCGTATTTCTCATATTCTTTGGGATCCACATTTTTGAGAAGCTCCATGATGTCAATTTCCTCTTCTTCCCCAGATCCTTTCTTTAGGGCTGGAGTCCTAAAAAAAAAAAAAAAAAAAAAAAAAAGTTAAGATCAATCACATGCCTTCCGCTTAGTTTGAACTGTCTGTCATGACTCACAGATGTCCAGTCTTGGTATTTTGCCTACTACGCAATAGTTGGATGCTCTTTATTAAGAAATGCTAATTTTATCATGCTGACCAAAAGAACAAAAAAGTCAGTTTGATAATGGAATGGATCAAGACTGGACTATTGTTATACAGTGTTGAAATCCAATCGATGAGTCAAAGAAGGAAAGAATATGGAAACATGCCCATTAGCCTTGTAGTCAGAAGCCCAATTAATGATAGTTATATGAAATATCAACTAAAAACTTCATTTAAATATCATATGGTATAAAAAAGAACTGTCAAAAGGAAAGGTATATGATAATTTGATAATTATGGTAAAACACAAATTATATTGAAATTATTGTTGGTTATGGAAATGTTTAAAATAATTGATCAGGAAACTATAGCATAAAAAACCTTATAAAAGAAAGTCTTTTGGATTCAGACACATAGTATTTGGCTACTTCCTTTAGTTTAAAAGCTTTTGGATGTATCTCATTCTTTGTTTCTGAGCATCACTCACTCCCGACCCATTGCAGGTTCTCTATACTCTGAGTCCTGCAGTAGCTGGCCCGGGCCTCCTGAGGACCCTCTGTGAGGAAGAAGTCCTCTTCACAGTTCTCAGTGGACTTACTTTTTCAGCATTGCGCGAAGATCACCTTCAATCTTCTCCTGCTTCTTCCTTTCGTCCACCTGGAGGTTGACGTTGCTTTCAATTTCGCCGTGCTTGTTAAAGGCAACACATCGGTACAACCCGGAGTCGGTTTTCGTGGTGTCACGAATCTCCAGCTTCGCTTCGTCGCCCTTTTGGTGGATAAGAATGCGACCCCCTTGGTTCAGTTGTCTCCACTTTCCCTTTGTCCATTTAACATTCGGGATGGGGTCACCTCCAACTTTTGCGATGAATGTGGCGGTGGTTTCTAAGGGACGGTGAGAACAAAGTTGTTCAAAAGTTAACCTTGCCCAATTGGTGCTGTGGAAATGAAATCAGTAGCAGAGTGCAGACAAGGCCATGTGCTTACTTTCCACGACTCGGATACTCTGCGGCTCCGAGACGAAAAAGAGCTTTCCGTCCACGGCTGCCTTCTTAGCTGCTGGGGCCGCGGCTGGTTTTTCTGAAATGCACATTTCCACCTTTTGTTAGTACAAGTACATGACAATTGCAATAAATATTCTGGGGTGTAAAGCAAAGTTTAAGAGTGTCATAAATATGCACTCCAAGCCTCACTAGCTGGGACAAAGGGGTCTGTTTCCTAGACCCTCATTCAAGTGAGAGCCATAGTAGGCTGAACTATTGTGGATTGCTAGCATCCACTCTGGCATTTATAGACTTGACTTTTGTATACATTCCCTTTGGGCTATGACATCAAGCTATTTCACATTGGCATCATTTTTGGAACTACACTGAATATATCCTTTTGACTCTGCTGTGAGAAGCCCAAGAAACAGGCTAGTGAACTCTGGGTAACTCGAAATACTTCCTATCGACACTATCTCCAGGTGCCACTGGATACTTTCACTAGAAGAGGGCTACAGACTACACAGGACAAATAACTGATGTGTGCAACTCATCTAACTCCTCTCTCCTATCACTTATCATTAGCTAACCACCACGGGCAGTTTCTTAACGCACATGACAGTTTCTCGGTATCTGTACCTTTAATGGTCACTTTGCACTTGGAAGTGTCACTTCCAGCCACGTTGGAAGCCTTGCACACGTAATCTCCTGAATCCGCTTTAACGGTTTCCTTGAGTTCCAGCACAGCTGTCCCGCTAGCGAAGCTGAAGCTGCATCTGTCCGAAGGCTTTATCTCCCTGCCAGCTTTCATCCACTGGATCCGAATGGGCTCTGATCCCTGCACGTGGCAGCTGAGCTGCACAAAGTCTCCTTCGTTGGCCGTTACCGGAGTGAGGTGTTGGTCGAACATAGGTGGCTTCTTAGGCTCTGGAATTGAAAAGGCATTTTCAAGAGGAGGCCGGAAAACACAGAGTGAAGGATACCCGATGGTGCACAAAAGAAACCAACAAAGGGCAAAATAGCTTCCCTCCCACAGGTGACAGCTGACACTGCAGTGGGTGGAACTAGAAGACAGTTTATCGTCTTTGAGCAATTATTGCTTTTCACCTCTTTGGGTTAAAAAAGTAAAGACTTAAAACCAAGCAAAGAACAGCTGCCAAACTGCCCACAGACCACCGCAGCATCCGTGTCCTTCTTGCGCTCCACAAATGCAATGCTGTGTTGTGTCTGTGCTGTGCGGCACGGTTTTGATTCTTCTAAAAGTACAGAGAGCAGAATTTTTGCCAAACTCTAAAACCTAAAGGCTTATGAGGGAATTCTGCTCATGTGGAGCAGTAATGGTTCCTGACTCGTGTAGAAGAAAGTCACCATCGGAGTCATGGGTGTGCTCAGATCTTAACAAGATTTTCTGTGGTGTTCATTTTTAGGTTTTAAGTGCAGCTAAAGTTATTCTAAGCCCAAAGAAACAAGGAGTGGAAGCTCAGGACTTAACTGAAAGCAAAGATAAGAATGTGAGTTACATGACAAAATGGACATGTGTGATGTGATGTCATGACAAAATGGACATGTGTGGTGTGATGGCATGACAAAATGGACATGTGTGACATGATGTTCTAACATAGCTCTAGCGGTTCAGTGCTTCTGAGACCTAGATAAAACAAGGCTACATTCATGATTACAACTTCTGGTATCATTACTTCAATAAGCCTCTACAGAAAAATAATCTCCGAATTCCATAGCAAGGATTTGCTGAATGGCAAAGCATCATGAGAAAAAACCACTTTTCATTTCAGCACAGGTACTGAAGCTAGATTCATTTCAGTTCCATCAGATAAATGATAAAATCTGAATTCGTAGCCAAAACAACTGAGTACTATTTGCCTGTTCACACGAGCAGCCTACAAATGGTCTGGGCTTGCCCGTGCATTCGGAGGTGGCCAGCCGCCTCCCCTGCAGCAACCATTCTGTGCTTTTCTGGGAAGTTGGTTTGTGCAATAATTGTGCTGGTCTGTAAACTTACTGTCTGGTTGAAGCCATTACAGTTAGGAAATCTGACAAGAAAGATCTGAAATAATGGAGATGTCTTCCTTTCCTAAAATAATAACCTTGTGTTTAAGTTTATCTTTTATAATATATAATATTCTACCTGGACATTGGCTTTTTGAACATGTCTTACTATTTTGTCTGGTATTACAGTTTAATTTTAGAGCAGAAGATAAGAGTAATATATACTAAACAGTGATTCTCTACAGACAAAGGGAAATGTTTCTGATTGTAGCTGGGAGTAAGCAGAGTCGATGTAACAGTCTGTGACAGTTTTCAAAACCTTTTCAAATGCTTTTCATCAAAACCCCTGTCCCTTGAGCACACATGTCACCGCTTTGAGTTCTACCTACTTAAGCAAGGTTGGGAACACGACTTAGAAATCTGATATTGGAGTCCATTTATTAAGTAAAATCTACCCAAGGTCACATAATAAAATTACGGATCATATGTTTTGAGCAAACACATATGGAATGGTGACAACCCATCCAACAATGCACGTTTTTCTTGGCGGCTCTACACTGAGCCCAGATCCCAGACGACACATGCGCAGAAGCATGTGAAGAAAAGCGTCAGGGCTGGGAGGACAACTCACCTTTGATGACAATGGAAGATGTGCACAGCGCAGAGCCTGCATCGTTTGTTGCCTTGCAGGTGTATAAGCCTGCATCGGCCATGCTTGCTCTCTTGACTTGAAGCAACAGTGCATTGTTCTTGAACGTGATCTCACAGTTGGAAGTCGGATGGATCTCCACATTATTTTTGTACCAAGCAACAGTTATAGGCTGGGAACCTGCCACCCGCCCTTCCAGTCTGAATGAATTCCCTTCGGTCTCTTCCACTGTCTCAGAGAGTTTTTTAGTGAAACTTGGCGGGATTAGGCGCTCTGTAAGAAATTAAAAAGAGAAATGAAATGAATATAGAGATAAATTATTACCGTGAGATTTTCAAGGCAGGGGAGCCCTGTCTTTAGCTAAATATCAGGGAAAATTAGTCAAATCCAGCATAGGAATTCATGCTCCTGAGTATAGCTAGTTCTCAGCTGTTCTCTTACAGGATGGCTGATTCACATGCAACTACAGGACCACACATTTGTAAGAAGAGAGACTCAGTCTTAGGGTTGAGGAGAACTTATCAACTTTTAGGAAATATGGATTAAATGACATCAGTTTTTCTTGCTACAAACCTATCCCCTTAAACATTTTCATATTGTTTTCAGCTGCTTCCCAAGCATCTCCCATAATAAACCCAGCGCCGCTAAAGGTGGTAGGTTATGCTCGCAAATGACGGCGTTCTGCTGGAGCCCCCGCAATATCAACTCTACCTTTTACGTTAAGTTGGGCCGTGCAGGAGTCTTTTCCCACTTCGTTCACAGCATGGCAGGTGTACTGTCCAGAGTCACCTTTGTCCACTTTAACGATGGTCAGGTGCGCACTGTTTTCCAGATAACTGATCTGGTAGTTCCCACCACTTCGAATCTCTCTGTTGTCCTTGGCCCAGCTGACTTTGATGGGCTGTGTTCCTGTGACATGACACTCCAAGTCTGCACTTTCTCCTACCACAGCATCCACAGGGGTCAGAGGAATATCGAAGAAGGGTGGGTTCTTCCCCTCTAAGGAGACATTACAAGTTCTAGACTTAGGCCATGCTCATTGAAGAAACAACAATGTTTCCTTTCAATTTTTTTTTAACTAATTACAAACATTTCAGTTACAGAGACATAGGTCCAGGAATCCACCAACCTGTGAGAATGAGTTTGGCGCCAGAAGAAGCAGAGCCCACGGGATTTGTGGCAGTGCAGGAATACTGGCCTGCGAGACTCCTGTCTGTTTTAAAGATGTTCAGAGTGGCAACGCGGTCTAAAAACGATGTTTGCACATTTGGGCTGTCTTTCAGCGGCTTGCCATCTTTGTACCAAGACACGGAGATGGGCTCTGAGCCGATTATGGTGCATTCAAAAACCACCGGCAATCCTACGGTTTCCTGCACATCTCTCAGTTGCCGAGAAAATGACGGCGGGAGCTTTTGCTCTGCAGGAACAGGATTAAAGCAATGGACACAGCTCTTCATCTTAAATTTAGTTACAGGCATCCTGCAAACGTACAGGAATCTCTCTAGAGATTTGAGGGAGTGTTGACAGCAAATTTAGCTATAGGCATCCTGCAAACATACAGGAATCTCTCTAGAGATCCAAGGGAGCGTTAATGGCTCTCAAATTAACTTAGAGATGGAAAAGGACATGTGAGTTTTTGGAGAACTTTGTACAGTAGAAGGCATGAAACAAAGCAAAGCAACAAAACCTGTAAACCAACAAGATGCTGATCAACCAGATGTTTAACTCTGTCACCCAGCAGAACCTCTTGCTTATTAAACTGTCTCCTAGCAATCTGAATGAGACAGGCATGAAGTGAATTTAAAAATATGAGCCACTTATATTCCTTTAAGATTTAAAGTGGTAAATGGTAGCATGATCTTTCTATTTGCCAACATTTTACTGACTCCATATATTCAAATAATGTAGAAAAAGTGTAACCAGGTGTGGCAGTACACCTATAATCTCAGAACTCAGGAGGCAAAGGTAGGAGGATGATCCATGGGTTTGAGATCAATCCATCCAACTTGGTCTGCCCAGTGAGTTTTATTCACTAGGAGGTATATAGTAAGATCCTCAGAAAAACAATCGCCCAAGGAAAAAAGGATAGGTTGCTAAAGTGAACTGGAATTACTTAAGCCCCAAAGCAGCATCTTTATTTCCCCCTAAAGAAGGCCCTCGTTTTAAAAGGCCCTGTGTTTTTAAAAAAGCACATATCCATTTGCTTTCAAAACATTGTTGTCACCTTGAACAGTCAGGAAAGTTGATGAAGATACGTCTCCCACACTGTTCTCAGCCCTGCAGACATATTCTCCGCTGTCACTGCTGTCAACCTGGGTGAAAACCAGCGTAGCCACGTTGTTCTTGAAATGCATTTTGCAGGTGGCAGTGGGCCTCAGCTTTGTATCGCCTTTATACCAGGAGACCCCAATTTCAGGCGTCCCAGCAAGCTGGCATTGCAAAGAGGCAGAATCGCCGACTGTCACCTTCACAGGCTCCAACTGCCTGACAAAATATGGTGGTTCTGCAGCAAAAGAGATAAACATCCATGAAGGACAGGTCAGGACCACTGGCTGGATGTGAGGCTATGGATGTGAAATCACCACGAACCTAGTATCAGGATCTGGGCGGAGCAGGAATCCTTGCCAGAAGCGTTTTCAATGTAGCAGTTGTATTGGCCCGCGTCGTCCACAGTGCTGCTCAGAATCTCTAGGATGGCGGACTTTTCGGTGGTGGTGATATTACACCGTTGGGAAGGAGTGACATTTATACCATTTTTCTTCCATGTCACAGAGATGGGAGGTGTCCCAGAGAAGGTCCCTTCTAGGATCAGGGGCTTGCCTTTCTCTATACTGTAATCATTGAGTCTCTTCACAAATATGGCTGGAGCTGGTGTGGAAAAATTGATAAAAACAAAATCACATACACACACATACACACAAAGGCACAGCACATCTGACTGCTATGTGCAATTTAACTGTTTAAACAGAACAGCAAACATACCTTTTACGAAGAGATGTGTTGTACAGGAAGCCCTGCCAGCCTCGTTACTAACTATACAAGTGTACTCTCCACTTTGGGATGAGTCCACGTCAAATAACTCCAGTTCCGCCACTGAGTCCTGCAGAGACACATTGCACCTGGCCCCAGGCACAAGCTCGCTGCTCCCTTTGAACCAGCTCACACTGAAAGGAGGTGTCCCTTTCACAATGCTTGTGAAGGTGACATTACTGCCGGTTAAGACATCCATGGGGTCAGGTTTCTGAACAAAAGATGGTGGTTCTAAATAAAAAAAAGCACAAATTGGTAAATGGTTAGTATCTGTGACCTTCAACGGCCAAGTCCTCTGGGCAACGCGGTTGCCTATGGCGGTGTTTTGAACACTGATGTGTTTTGAGCTGACCTCTCACTGTCAGAGGGGCACTACATTCATCAGAGCCGGCCACATTGGTTGCTATGCACGTGTAGTCGCCAGCGTCGGATTCTTCCAGCATGTTCACAGTGAGGGCGCACGTGTTGTCCGTCAGTGTGGTCTGGTATTTCCGGCCACTGCTGATCTCATTCCCATCGTGAAACCACAAGACAGAGATCGGGGGTGACCCGTAGACTTTGCACTCCATCACAACGGAGGAACCAGACAGACCGTTCGTCTCCTTCAGTTTTCTTGTGAACGAAGGAGGGATAATTCGATCTGGATATAAGAAAAAAGCAAACAAAGCAAGGGGCATCAGTTATAAAATGACTCAAAGAGGGAATTGTTCTTTTGATGGCATATGGCTTGATCTATCTGGCTCTTTGGAAAGATTCTTATGGCGTGTCAGCACAATAAATAACCAAGCCAGCTCAAGAAGAACAGGTATTTTCAATGAATGAAAAGAGGGAAGGCTCATGCTACAACTGTGGGAGTTCCGAAGTCCTGTCCTATCCGTCCCGTGAACACCACATGGAGAGAGAGCACACCTGTGTTCTCTCGAGTTTCTATCTGGGGTCCAAGTGGCCACACCCCAACTTGATGTGATTGGTTAATGGCTTTTCCCCCATCAGATTCTCTAGGTTTTACCCAGGGGATTACACAATATGAAGCCTGCAGAATAACTATGTGTACATTACCTTCCTGGGATTCTTCCCAAAGAAAGGAATGTAATTTTGAGTATGGTTTTCTTCTATTTGTATGTGTCTGCTGCCTCTGACCCTGCTGTATCCGCGTTATACTGGAAAGGATGGGGCTTCTCTCCCGCTTAGGACAGTTGAGGTCCCACTGTTATCAAGATGAATGAACAGGCCAACCAACCTGAAACTTGAATTGAGACCGTGCAGCTGTCTTTGCCCACAGGATTTTGCACCTCAAAGCTGTATACCCCGCTGTCACCAGGTGTCACATTGATGATTTTAAGGCCCGATACTTTGTTGAAGAAGCTTATCTTGTATTTGCTGTCACTCATGAGTTCCTTTCCATCCTTGATCCACTTGGTACTGAGTTCAGGTGTTCCGGACACTGTACACTCCAAGGTACAGGTGTCTCCTGCAGTGACTTTAACGGATTCTGGCTTTTCCACAATTGCTGCAGGCTCTGAAATAGTTGGAAATCATGGAATAATTTAAAGTGAAATAGAAGAAAGAGGAAACACAGACCTGCATGCATTGCCCTGTGTTCATGAGGACGCCCTATGGACTCACCGAGAACAGACAGCGTGGCTTGGCACTCCTGCATGCCTGCATCATTTTTGATCTGGCAGGTGTATTTCCCAGCATTGGCTGGTTCTGCTCTTGAAAAATGTAGGGTTGCAATGTTTTCGGAATAAGAAATCCATACGTTGTCACTTTCTCTAACAATTTCCCCTTTGTCCTTGAACCACGCCACTGAAATGGGCTCAGCGCCTTCAACTGTTGTCTGCAGCTGGACTTCTTTGCCAATGATGGTGGAAATGTCACTGAGCTTCTTCACAAACCGTGGTGGCGCTGAGGAGAAACAAACGGGAAGGCGGGGCTCAACATCTATGGGACTGGTAGTATTTCCCTCACTCCCATGATAATGTAGCATTTCATTTTGTAAATAAGAAGCAACGGGACTGAGAACACCTTAAAACAGTGATTCTCAACCTTC
Source organism: Ondatra zibethicus (assembly GCA_004026605.1). Classification (NCBI taxonomy): domain Eukaryota; kingdom Metazoa; phylum Chordata; class Mammalia; order Rodentia; family Cricetidae; genus Ondatra; species Ondatra zibethicus. The sequence goes on along the minus strand of PVIU01000921.1, from coordinate 204,113 downwards.
TAAGTGCTGGGACCCTTTAATAGTTCATGTTGTGGTGACCCTCCAACCATAAAATTATTTTTGTTGCTACTTTATAACTGTAACTTTTCTAAAGTTATGAATCAGAATGTAAATATTTGTGTTTTCTGATGGTCTTAGGTGACCCCTGTGAAAGGGTCCTTTGACCCCCTCACCCCCAAAGGGGTCATGACCCACAGGTTGAGAATCACTGCCTTAGAGTCCGTATCCAAAAGAGGTTGAATAGAGTCTTAAAGTCCAAGAAAGACACATCCCTAATTTAGGGGGCTATTTGGTTTGAGTTAGATAAAGGAAGTAGACCGAACATGGAAGGATTTAGATAGACTAGATTGTTAGGGTTAGAAAATAAACAGCAATGTGGGGCACAGCATTAACGGTAAGCAGAAGAGAAGGAAGTGACTCTTACCTTTCATAGTGACGGAGCCAATGCAAGTGTCACTCCCAACGTCATTGGTGGCTTTGCAGTGGTATTCCCCAATGTCAGCTGTGTCTACGTTCAGGATGTGGATGCTCGTGAGCAAGTTCTCAGACATAATCTTGTACTTCTTCCCACTCCTGAGTTCTCTCTTGTCTTTGTGCCAAGAAACTTGAAAGGGAGGCGTGCCCTGAAGCTCACATTCAAGGTGAACATCGGCCCCTTTGAGGGTCTCGACAGGAAAAGGCTTCTTGCGGAACACAGGTGGTTCTGGAATTGAGGGGAAAGGAAAGTCTGTTGGGATGGACTTTGTGTTTAGACAGGGGTAAGAATTAGCTTTCTACCCCATTGGAGAAAGGAAGAAAATATCTCTCCCATCTTTTTAAAAATTGGATTCTTGAACAACTTTAAAACGTTATGGGAGAAGAAAGTCAGACTGAGAACACAGTGAACAAGAAAAGGAGCTGATGTACAGGGTAGAAATGGAACAAAGCCTGACCTTTAACCTTCAGGGAGGTGCTGCTGCTGGCACTCCCTGCTGCATTGCGAGCCTCGCAAGTGTAATCCCCGCTGTCTTCCACACTGAGACCGTGCATCTCCAGCACCGCCACCGAGTCCTCGAACGACATTCTGAACTTACTGCTTTCTTGAATTTCAACCTCGTCCTTGTACCACAAAACCTTGATTTCTGGAGACCCGCCTATTTTGCATTCGTATCTGGTAAACTCATCTTGCTTCACGATTCGTGATGGGTCTAGCTTCTTAATGAACCTGGGTGGTTCTAGGGTGCCAAGAGGGAAGGCACAAGGCAAGGGACAGAAAAGACAGATGTATTACAAGATGGGGTGAATAAAGAAATCTCTTCAGAGTGGACTTCATCTACAGGAGACAAATTCATTGGACGCAGTTTAGAGAAGGGTAGCTAAGTGATGCCTAAGTAGAAAATTCCCAAAGAAGTTTATGTTTTGTGAACCCCATAACCCAACTGTGGCTAGAGAAAGGAGGAGAAGGACTCGCTGCCAATTACACACCTGCTTCCCAGAAACAGAATCATTTTTCTACAGCCAAGCTCACAGGCCACATCACAGAAGCCCCCCGGGGATTGCAGGAGGGAGAGACTGGGCTTATCCTGCGTGTGAGTCAGTGGGACGCTATGGCCTCAGAGACATCCATTATGGACTGTACACAGCCAGAGCAAAAGGGGTCATATATCTCAATATTTCAAACCAGAATAATCCCTCGTTTGCCTTCAGTAGATATCACTTCAACTCCCATCATTTCCTTTGGATGAAAGAACAATGTTTTCTTCACTGACCAAACTTTCAGGCTCGGGAGGCAAATGGTTAGTTGTCTCATGGTACAAAAGGGTCTTGAACACTATTCTGAATTTCAAGGCATTTATCAACTACTGCTTCAAGAAGCCAAAAATTACTAAAACTGGTTAGATAGCAGTCTGCGGAGGTAAACCTATAGTTTTAGATAAGCATTTGTGAAATGCACCATAATTCTTTCGTAACATGGGGTGTTGTGGCATTTCCGTCTTAGGAGGCGCGCACATACAAGGGTCCCTTAGCCATCTGGAGCCCTGTGTAACTTAAGCTCCATGTATACCACTTCTTCAACAATGTGCTTTGCAACCTGAGACTTCACCTATGTCAAACTACAGGTTACTCCTCCCCAAATAAAGCCACAGTTACTTTGACCTATGACTCCCTATTAACTCTGAAATAAACCTTCCTTGTGTGGCCCAAAGTGCCCTGATACATGTCCTAGAACTAGAGGCAGTGGGTCAGTTCAGCCTACATGGATTTGGGGTACATGGGTACTAAAGCAACTGTGTCCTCAGATAACAAATAAGAGAGGGGAACCCTCTTCTTTATCATCTTAGGCTCATGCATAATTGGACACATATATGATTATAATTAGATGTATCTTTGGAAGGACATGGACAATGAACTAGGGCTTACACACCCATGACTATCAATCACAATAAAACTATTCACACCCCAGACCTAGCAACCAGCTGTTCATCTTCCCAGACCCAAAAGTGTTAGCCCTAGTCAGTGATGAGGGGATACTGGGTCAATCCCACTCACCGCCTGCTGTTATCTTGCAGAGTATCAAGCATGCACTTTTGTAGAACCTTCGAACAAAACTCTGCTAATTGTGTGTGCTTCTTCAGGTTTTTTGAACAAGATGCTAGGAACTTGGAATGCCCTGGTCCAGGAAGCAAGCCTGGCCAACACCCAGTCCCCTGACTTCTGCTATTAATTAAGCATGGTTGGTGGAAGAAAAGAAGCTCACCTCACAGTCGACCTGATTTTTTTGGGAAGGACTTGATAGTTTGGGGGTGGTGCTATGTTTTAGAGGGTAATGAATTCATTAATTTACCAAGCACTACCAAAAAGAGGTCATTTGAAGCAATTAATTTTTTTTTACCCCGTGATAACTTTTTTTCCAAGCTAGGCTTTTCTGATAATTCTAGGGATTTTTTTTGTTCATTTTTCTCCTTCATCTCTATTTGCAGAATTTGGAAATATATTTTTCCAGTTAATATTTTTCTAATTTTCTATTTTGAAAACAAATTCAAGGTATTTTCCCATTTAGAAGATCTTGGATTCATTTGTGGCCCCTCTGTTCCTTCCTCCCCCTGCTTCTTTCTTTCTTTCCTTCCTTCCTTCTCTCCATCTTTCTGTAGATTAGCATTAAGGATCTAACACAGCATGGCCATCTTGCGCATACTAGGCAAGCACTATTCCATCGAGCCGTACCTCTTGCCTCATTTGATCACGTCTAATTATGAGACTTTGGTCCTATCTACATACAGTCTTCAAAGCATATCAGCCACCTACATTTTAAGACACTGAAGATAGGAAAGAGATTTTGGCACTTTGCTCTAAGGAATACCTTGGACACCCAGCTGAGCAGAACAAGAATCCTTTCCAGCAACGTTGCTCGCGTAGCAGGTATACTGCCCAGCATCACCTTTGGCTACTTTGAGCACGGTCAGAGTGGCAGTGTTTTCAACCAGGGTCATCTTGTAATTGCCCCCGGGACGAATCTCACGGTTGTCCTTGGCCCAGGTGATTTTGATTGGTGCGGTCCCCGTGACATGACATTTAAAAGAGCCACTTGCACCAAGAGCCAGCTCTGCTGACACTGGCTTCAAATCAAAGAAGGGAGGCACTTCGTGCTCTGGAAAGAATGAAGCACAACATGGTGACGTCAGTTTCCCTGCCCCAAGATTAGGGCTAGAAACCAAAGGGCACCAGTCTTTGGTGGCCCAAGGGAGCGAAGCTGTGCTGTGATGGAGAGGGCCGTACGCCGTGAGTTACTCAGCTCACCTGAAAGAATGAGCTTGGCACTGGATGAAGCGGTCCCAAGAGGGTTGGAAGCCGAGCAATTGTACTGACCAACGTGGCTCTGGTCAGTCTGCAAAATCTGCAGAGTGGCGACATGATGCACAAAAGACATCTGCAAATTAGAGTCATCTTTTAAAAGTACACCATCCTTGTACCAAGACACCTGAAGAGGTTCCGAGCCGTTGATCCGGCATTCAAAGGCAACTGGGAAGCCCAGAGTCTCGTGGACATCTTTCAGTTTTCTCACAAAGGTAGGTGGAAGCTTACGCTCTAGAAAGAAATTACAGACAATCCTTAGTTGTAAGAGAGAAAACACCTACAGCTTATTTCTATCCTCGAAAAGTTCTGATTAAAACGAATCTGTCAACACGCTGCAAGACTGGTCAAGCAAAACCATTATCACCTTTGATAACCAGCACAGCGGAAGAAGCAATGGCTCCCACGCTGTTTTCTGCCTTGCATGTGTACTCTCCCACATCACTTTGGTCCACCTTGTTGATGACTAAAGAGGCAACATTGTTCTTGAATTGCATCTTATATGCAGGAGCTGACCGTAGCTTTGTATGTTCTTTATACCAAGAAATTCTGATTTCCGGGGTCCCATCCACTTTACACTGTAAAGTTGTGGGCTCTCCGATAGCTGCTTCCACATGTTCCAGGGGTTCGATAAAGTAAGGCGGTTCTAAGACACAAAGGACGGCAATTGATCAGTTCACGCCAACTCAGAGACAAAGTTGCACAGGAAGAGACAACAGGAGGAAGGGCTGTCAACACACCTAAGACAGACACAAGAGCTTCACAGATATCTTGCCCCGCTTCGTTTTCTATGAGGCAAGCATACTGGGCGTAGTCCTCTATCGAGCTTTCAAGAATTTCCAGGATGCTGGAGTTTTCTGTCGTGGTAATGCTGCAGTTGGGAGACTGCGCCAGAGCGTATTCATTCTTCATCCAGCTCACGGAGATGGGCGGTGTGCCGGTGTAAGTCGCCTCCAGAACGATGGGGCTGCCCGTCTCGACACTGGTGTCGGTCAATCTTTTCACAAAAGTGGCTGGCTCTATAAGGAGAGAATATGAGTGTAAAGCTGTACCTTCAAATGCTGCATCGGAAGGACTTTGGGAAGAAAAAGGTGCTGGACAAAAGAGCGAACCTTTCACAAAGAGGTGCATGGTACAAGAAGCGCTGCCAGCATCGTTGGTCACTAGGCAAGAATAATCTCCGCTCTGCAGTGGCTCTACCTCCAGCAGCTCCAGCTCGGTGACATAGTCTTCCAAAGAAATGGTGCATGCTTCCCCAGACACCAGTTCCCTGCTGCCCTTAAACCACTTGACCTTGAAGGGAGGGGTGCCTCTAATAACACTGGTGAAGGTCAGGCTCATTCCAGGCAAAACTTCCACAGAATCGGGAGTTTGTTCAAAAGATGGTGGTTCTAAATAGCCCAGGCGTAAAGGAGATGAAGAGAAAAGGGGTATTTGTTACTTAAAGGAAAGGAAGCTAAGATGGAGAAATGAACACAGAGGTGGTTCAGGCTGGACAGTGGGGAGAGAAGCAGCGGGGTGTCCTTGTCCACTGACCTTGGACAGTCAGCAGGGCAGAGCTTTCATCCTGGCCGGCTACATTGGCAGCCACGCACGTGTAAGTGCCAGTGTCGGAGGGTTCCAGAGAGTTCAGACTCAAAGTACAGACATTATCCGAGAAGCTGGACTGGCACTTGGGACTACTAACGATCTCGTTTCCATCCAGAAACCAGCCGACTGAAATTGGGGCCGAGCCTGACACTCGGCACTCCAAAACAACGGAGGCTCCGATGGTGGCATTCGTGTCTTTCAGCTTCCGGATGAAGGAGGGCGGGACAATGCGATCTAGAGAAGAACAGTTGCCATTCAGGGAACTTTCTCCTACTCCCACCCCTACCGGAGACGCCGTCGCCATCACGGCCTCCTTGCTGTACTCACCCGAGACGTGTACAGAGACAGTGCAGCTGCTTTTGCCCACACTGTTCTGCACTTCAAAGCTATATAGGCCCTTGTCGTTCATCTCTGCGGAGGGGATCTTAAGGGAAGCCAGGTTCCTCACGAATGTTATGTGATGCCTGCTGCCTGCAGAGAGTTCTCTACCATCTTTGAACCACTTGGCTGAAAGTTCTGGAGTCCCAGCTACGAGACACTCCAAGGCGAAGGGATTTCCAGTGGTGACAGTCATGGGTTCTGGTTTCTCTACAATTCTGGCTGGTTCTAGAAGAAGAAAGTGTGTGGCATTAAGAACAAATTCAGCTCCTATTCAGTAGAGAGTTGGATAAGAGTCCTATCTTCAGGGAATGATTATAGGTCAAAACTCACTTCCCTTGTTCTCAGAGGTCTACTTTGCTACTAACCTAGCACAGTCAAGACTGCCGAACAGTCTCTCATGCCAGCGTCATTTTTGACCTGGCACACGTATTTTCCAGAATGGGATGCTTCTGGACTTCCCAGTCGGAGCGTTGCAATGTTATCAACGAAGGAAATCCTAATGTTCTCACTCTCTCTGATGATGTCACCTTTATCTTTCAGCCAGACGACAGAAATCGGCTGGAAACCTTCCACCACAGCTTGCAGTTCCACAGGCTCCCCAATAAGGGTGGACGTGTCACTGAGTTTTTTCACAAACCGTGGTGGTTCTGATGAAAGAAATGCATGGATAAATGAAAAAGTAAGAGTCATAGCCATATTAGATATTAGTTGAGCAGGAACAGATCAAAGGAATGTATGTGTCTCTGTGTACAAACCTTTGAACTTGACAGCACAAACACATGTGTCACTTCCCACCTCGTTGGTGGCTTTGCAGTGATATTCCCCTATGTCAGAGGCTTCAAGACTAAAGATATGAAGACTCGTGTCAAAGTTTTTGGAGGTGATTTTAAATTTCTTGCTGCTTCGAACTTGCTTTCGGTCTTTAACCCATACCACTTCAAAGGGGGGTGTTCCCGAAATTTCACATTGGAGGACCACATCAGAACCTTTCAGGGCTCCGACTGGAGGAGGCTTCTGGGTAAAAACAGGAGGTGCTACCGGGAGAAAAGAGGACGAACAATGAGAACAGCTGCTCACCAAAGAGGACGAATGGGCTCAGCGTCCACACACCTAGTTTCTAGACGCTAGAGCTATTAGCTATGAAAAGAAGACCATTAAGAGAGACTGTGTGAATAATGACACACACACTGACACAGAACAATTCATAAACTTTTAAGAGTTGTAAGCTTTTAAATTTTGGACCTTATAAATTGGAGATAAGTCTATAACACAAAGTTGGATGGGGTCTCGCTTCACAAATTCCTGAGTAATGCAGGGTTTAATCACCAGAAATCCTCAAGCTCAGGCCCAGCCTGAGCTCCCTTCTGGATATTTGGTCAGCCTGAGACCTTGAGACTGACCATAAGGAGCCCACTGGCAAGAAGGAGGAGCACAAGAGGGGTCTAACCTTTGACTTTCAGGGCTGTGCTGCAGCTGGCATCACCAACGCCATTATGAGCTTCACAGATGTAGTCGCCACTGTCCTCGGCACTAGCCTCGTTGATGGTAAGCAGTGCCACAGAATTCACGAAGGACATGTTGTATTTCCAGCTTTCGTGAAGTTCGCTGTCGTTCCGGAACCATGCGACTTTGATTTCTGGGGAGCCGCTGATCTTACACTCCAGTTGGATGGATTCTCCCTGCTTCGCGACTTTCGAAGCATCTAATTTCTTAACAAACTTGGGAGGTTCTATTAAACCAAAAGAAACAGTCAGTGATGGAGGATTATGTGTTAAAGAGTTTATCCATATAGTCAAGAATCCCTAAAGTTCACATGCTAATTGACTCATTATTAAGAAGGAACTTGCTAATGATTTCATGGAAAACTTTCCTATAGGTGATTTAAAATATTTATCAGAGAATTTGGATGACATAGTGTGGTCTGGATAGATAATATAAAACATACCAGCTAATATAATTGCATATATATTTGATCAAAATTTTGTAATGATAAACCAGATGTTATATAACAAGAAATGATGAAAAGGGAGAGTAAATAATTGAAACTATATTTAACAAAGTTCAATGGACGAATACTTCTTAAGAATTTAAAGAAAAGGGCAAAAACTTTGGTTATTGCTCCTCCAACACAAGGCATAAACTCAAATATAATTGCTAGTTTAACGCAACCATTTAAAGACTTATGACAGCTAAAATGGTGTCTCACATCTATATTCCTAGTTCCCAGGGGACTGAGACAGGAGGATTTCTATGAGTTCCAGGCAAGCATAGACTATAAAAACAAAAACAAGCCAGGCAAAACTCAATGTCTTTCTCGTTTTGGGCATGACTGAGGGATTTAGCCCAGGGCTTCATACTGGCAAGGGAAGTGCTCTAACACTGAGTTTGGCACCAGCAGGAAAAAAACAAAACATTTTTAGACACATAGAGGACAATGACACAAACACAATCAAGAACCAGTCTTGGCAAACACTATGCAATGGTACCTTTTACACTCAGCTGGGCAGAGCACATGTCTTTGCCAACGTCATTGGTTGCTTGACAAGTGTATTGACCAGAGTCTCCTTTGCCCACTTTAAGAATCCTCAGATGGGGAGTATTCCCCACACACGTGATGGTATAGTTTCCTCCAGGTCGGATTTCCTTGTTATCTTTTGACCAAGTGATTCGCATCGGTTGGGCACCAGTAACATGACATTCAAAATCTGCACTTTCTCCGGCAATGACATCTATTGATACCGGCTTGATATCAAAGAAGGGGGATTTCTTAGGTTCTGGAAGATGAGAAGAAAAGGCAATGTGTATATAATAATATAGATCTTGCTTCCCTTTTGGCTGTCAGCTACTTCTGTCTTCACAGTTAAATAAGAAATCAGGGTGGGGAAAGAGTAAGATGGGCATGGGAACAAACCTCTTGCTGTTAATCTAGCAGTAGACGAGGCTGTGCCAAGTGGATTGGAGGCTGAGCAAGAATATTGGCCAGAGTGACTCAAGTCAGTCTGCAAAATTTTTAATGTTGCCACATTATCCACGAATGACATCTGTAGATTTTCATCATCTCTTAAAAGTACCCCATCTCTATACCAGCACACTTGGATGGGTGCAGAGCCATTCAGTCGGCAAGTGAGCGTAACTGGTAACCCAACAGTTTGCTCGATGTCCTTTAATTGTCTTGCAAAGGAAGGTGGGAGCTGGCGTTCTGCAGGAAGACAAGTTATACTTGAGGTATTAATATTAATGGGAAAAAGGAGATAAATTCCCATGAAGATAAAGGAGATAAAGAGGGAAGAGGAAATCTGAGTGGCTAAAATCAAAGTGTCACCTTGAATTCTGAGGACGGTCTTAGAGGCAGCGGTTCCTATGCTGTTTTCTGCCATGCATGTGTACTCCCCGCCGTCGTTGACGCTCACTTTGTTAAAGACAAGTGTGGCCACGTTGTTTGTAAAGTAGGTTCTGTATTCTGGAGTTGACCTTAACTTGGTGTCTCCTTTGAACCAAGACACTGTAATTTCTGGTGTCCCAGCTACTTGGCATTGCAAGGAAGCCGAGTCTCCAACTGACGCCTCCAGAGGTTCTAATTCCGTAACGAAATAAGGTGGTTCTAAAGAAGAAAGGCTCACAATCAGCAAAGAGAATGATGCAAGAGCAAAGGACCCACCCTGAATCTTGGATAAATCCAAAATTCTCAATAGAGGACAATCACACACCTAAGGTAGACACCAGAGCTTCGCAAACATCCCTTCCTGCCTCGTTCTCAATCTCACAGGAGTAGCGCCCTGCGTCGCCCTTTGCGCTGCTCAGGATCTCCAGGATGCAAGTTTTCTCTGTGGTGACAATGTTGCATCTTTCTGACGGAGTTATGCCAATACCATCTTTTTTCCAGGTGACAGAAATTGGAAGTGTTCCAGTATAGGTGCCTTCCAGAATGACAGACTTCCCGGGTTCTACAGAGTGGTCGCTTAGTTTCTTTACAAACGTGGCCGGTTCTGATAAGTGACAAAGCATTGTAGTTAGGCACACCATAGGGCCACCAAAACACCAAGCGACAAAAGAAGGACAGTGAGTGCGTTTGGCAAACCTTTCACAAAGAGATGCGTAGTGCAGGATGCCCGGCCGGCATTGTTAGAAACCACACAGGTGTACTCCCCACTCTGAGATATGTCAGTATTAAATAATTCCAGTTCTGCCACGGTATCCTCAAAATAGATGTTGCACCTGTCTCCTTTCACCAGTTCTCTGGCACCCCTAAACCAGCCGACCTTGAATGGAGGGGTTCCTCTGATAACGCTTGTGAAGGTGACGTTTTTACCTGGAAGGACTTCCAGTGGTTCAGGCTCTTTCACAAAAGAGGGTGGTTCTACACAGACACAAAAGACAATGGAAGGATCCAGTCAGCTTTGGACTTACTCTCAATTTTGAATAAAAATATAAGAGTCCTTCAGGTGTATGTCAGTCTGGACATACGTCCAGAGAGGAATGTGCCCTCTGGAAACACAAACTTGACTGTGTATCACTAACCTTGTACAGTCAATGTGGCACGACATTCATCAGAGCCAGCAACGTTAGCAGCCACGCACGTGTAACTGCCCATATCCGAGGAATCCAGAGAGTTCAGCTGTAACGTGCAGACGTTATCTGAAAACATTGTCTGGTACTTCGCTCCACTGACAATCTTAGTCTTCTCATGAAACCAGGCAATGGAGATAGGGGACGATCCAGCCACTTTACATTCTAAGATGCAAGAAGTGCCCAGGACCCCACCAGTATCCTTCAGTCTTCGTGTAAAAGAGGGAGGAACCATACGGTCTGCATGAAGAGAGGCAAATGACATGTGGTGACTCGAAGCAACAGAAGAGTTACAAAAGAAGGAAAGTTCATAAGAGAAAGTGGCATTAGCGAGCTGAAGAAAACGCCCAAACTGACCTGATACATCAACCACAGCGGTGCAGCTGCTTTTCCCAACGTTGTTCTGAACCTGGAACGTGTAGGTGCCCGCGTCTTCTTTTTCAACGGAGAGAATTTTTAAGGAAGACATTTTGTTGTAGAAGCTAAATTTGTGCTTTTGGCTACTTGTCAAGAGCTTCCCGTCCTTGTACCACTCCACAGAGAGCTCGGGTGTACCAGCCACCTTACACTCTAGGGTGCACGTTTCTCCCACAGTCACCGTCATGGATCCTGCCTTCTCTACGATGACTGCAGGTTCTGAAATAAAGCATGAGATGCATCTTTGCAAACCTGGATCTTTCCTTGTATCTCTTCTCTGAATTGCAATGACTGTTTCTCTCACTGATGGTTCCATTTTCTCTCTCTCAGCTCTAAAATGTGATTTGCAATCCTATGCATTCATAAAATTATTTGCATTAATTAAAAAGATGTTTGGGTATTTGTCTACTCCAAAATAATCTAGGCAATGTAGATCAGACAATGTAGGTTTTTTTTTTTTTAGAAAGTACAAGCACTATCTATTTTGTAAGTAAGTCTGTGTGTTTGTTGGGGGGTATATGCCATGGAATGCACATTGGGGTCAGAGGTCAAGGCAGTCCCAAGGATTGAACTCAGGTCCTCAGGCATAGTGGCAGGTACCTTTACCCACTGAGCCATCTTACTGGGTCCCAGATAATGTGTTTTGATCTGCACTTGACGTTCTTTAGAGCAGAAGGCCCTGTTAAATGAGTTACTCGGTGTTTTTTTTTTCCCCTCTGGGTTAACGTGCTAGAGAAGAGATCTCAAACGCTCTCCTCACTTTCATTCTTATCGCTGGATGGAAATTTAATATGCCCGGCAATGAAAGTGCAAATCTTTCCTTCAAACATTGATCTTTGGAAGTTTTTGTCAGCATAACCACAACTCGTCTGAAAGCAAAATTTCCTTGTAACAGTGGAGAGGCTCCAAGTGGGTTCGTGATGAAATAAAAGGAGATTTGCTACCCACTCAGAAAAGCAGGGCATATAAATAAAACAGCTAGCTAATTTTTTTGTAAGAACCATAGGAATCAGAAAAGAGCACTTAAGATCAAGTGTGTTTTTTTCCTAAGCCTTCCAAACAGTGAATCTCAATAAGGTTCTGGAAGAAATTCAGAACAAAGAGAGCGCATGGAAGTCATTCCAGCGATTGCCCCAGGTTCTAAGGGGGACCGCATACCTAAGACAGTCAGTGTAGCCATGTTCTCCCTCACTCCACCATCGTTCTTGACTTGGCAGATATACTTCCCAGCATTAGCCGGCTCCGCTTTAGCAAACAGCAGAGTCGCCACGTTGTCCACGAACGAAATTCTAATGTTCTCGCTTTCTCTGATCACTTCTTCTTTCTCTTTCAGCCACTGGACAGAAATAGGCTGGGCGCCTCCTACGGATGCCTGCAGTTCGGCCGGCTCGCCAGCCACCACCGTGAGGCTGCTCAGCTTGGAAATGAATTTTGGCGGTTCTGAACAGGAAAAGATGAACGGAGATTGCTCAGAAAGCTTTCCGGGCAAGGGAAGAGAGAACACACTGAGCGTTTTGCGCATGCCTGACATTTCTGCCGTGCACAGACTCTACGCTCACCTTTAAGTTTTATAACACAGACACAAGTGTCACTGCCCACTTCATTCTGGGCTTTGCAGTGGTACTCGCCGATGTCTGTAGATTCCACATTGAGGATGTGAATGCTCGCATGGAAATTCTTAGAAGCGATCTTGTACTTCTTGCTGCTTCGGAGTTGGCGCTTGTCTTTGTACCACACCACCTCAAACGGCGGTGTTCCCGAAAGCTCGCATTCAAGACTAACTTCAGTGTTCTTAAGGGTTTCTACTACAGGAGGGAAGCTGCTAAAAATGGGTGGCTCTGTAAAAAAACAAGGATTTCTCATGAGTTGGGCTACTTGATAGCCTCCAATAGGAAAAGGTTTTGGTTTTTTTTTTTTTTCAATTAGAAGCATGGTTTAAGATAGTATCGTGTGTAGGTAGCACTATCATTTATAAGGTGGAGAGTCAAGATGCTTCCTAGAGGGCTCAGTTAAGAAGTTCAATGTGCTGGTTTATCTTGGACTACAAAGATAGATACCAAATTTACAAATAAGCAAATGTATCAATGAACAGGTTCTATGAAGTATGGAATTTTGCCTTTAGAAATTAAAAAAGAATGTCACTTCTGCTTTACAACAGAGACACCCAGAAGTCACAAGAACAGCGGTGATCTGAGCCTTCCATTTCAGGAAAAGGTTACTCTAACAATTATCTCACAGGACAAACTTGAGTTCTGTGGTGAAGCATGCTGGGAAGTTGCTATAGAAAATACTGGCACTATTTGAACCACAGGAAAGTCATGGGTTTTACAGAAAGGAGCTGATTTGTGAGAAAGAGGAAACATATTACTGTCATTTTAAAGATGTAATATTAAAACCTATGTTGTTTGTATGTTACATCATTATGATGCAGACTATACTGGGGATGCTGATATAGTTGCAATGTGATTGGAACCAAAGGATCAATTTAAACACTTCCCATTTATTTTTGTATGTGCATTTTAGCTGATGTGTTGAGGTGGTCAAAATTACAGTATCGGAATTACAGGAAAAATATGTCAAAATGCCCACATGAATGTAAACAAATCTTAACAAGAAATGGGTGACATGAGTCTATCTTAGGGAAATACCCTTGGATTTCAGATAGAAACTAAAAGAGCAGTGTAGAATGAGAAGCCGTAATGCCCAGGGGAGAAGAAGGTGATGGGTTTCCATTAATGAGGAACAGAAGGAGGATTCTACCTTTTACTATAACCTTGGTACTGCAGCTGGTGCTGCCGGCAGGATTCTGAGCCTCAAGGATAAAATCTCCACTGTCCTCTGTCCCGAGGCTGTTCATCTGCATGACTGCTACCGAGTCAATGAACGTCATTTGGTACTTGTCACTGGCCGTGAGTTCATGTTCATTTCTGTACCACACAACTCGTATTTCTGGAGAGCCAGTGATCTTGCATTCCAGGCGTGTGGAGTCACCGGCTTTTACTATTTTGGATGCTTCTAATTTCTTTACAAACTTCGGTGGTTCTAAAGAGTCAGGAAAAGGGGGATGATGAAAAAAGAGGGAAGAATCACAGAAGCCCAGTTGGGTAATAGGTAGGAAAGGGAGAGACAGGACCAAGGTCTGGAAAGTAATAGATAGGAAAGGGAGAAATAGGACCAAGGTCTGGGAAAATTACTCAACTATGTTAGAAAGCTGCATTGTAGCAAAGTCTAGGAACAACAAAGGCACGAGTCAGACAGAAACGTCAGACAATCAAATTTGCACACCTGTCACAAGCAACATTGTAGTGCAAGAGTCGCTACCAACATCATTGGTAACTTGGCAAGTATATTGGCCTGTCTTGGAAGCATCCACTGAGTAGAGATTTAAGAAGCTCGTTGATCCCTCTAGGCCAATGAAACATTTGGGTCCTGAGGCAAGTTCCACATTATCCTTGAGCCACTTAATTTTGAATGGCGGTGTTCCTTTCAGCACAGCCTTAAATTCCACTGTAGAGTCAGGTATGGCTTGCTGCCGCTCAGGTTTCTCTAGGAAGCTTGGCGGTTCTACAGATTTTAAGAGAGTCATATTTAGTCCCGGCCCTCCAGCCCAGCATTTTTTTAAATGGATATATAAGAAAACAACTCACGAAAAGAGGTTATGATTAAATATTTCTTGAACTCAATGAATATGCATCAAAAGAAATACTAAGATCTTTTACCTCTAAAGATACAAGGTTAAGAGTGGTACCCTTTAGAAGTGCTAGGAAAGAGCAGAAGAGGACAAGGCAGTCCTCACCTTTCACAGTTAAGATGCCACTGCAGGCGGCATCTCCTGCCACATTGGACACCTTGCAGGTGTAATTTGCAGTGTCTTCTAATTCCAGATGGCTCACTTCCAGCGACACAGTGTTTTCGTGACATACAAGTCTGTATTTTGCACTTGTAGATATTTCTTTGCCATCCTTAAACCACTGAGCACTAATAGGAAGTGATCCTGAAACCTTGCATTCCATTTGAATAGAAGAGCCCAGAACTTTATCCATCTTGGTTAACTTTTTGGTGAACGATGGGGGAATATCTTGGTCTGTCCAAGGCAAACAGCAAAAACACACCATCAACACGCTGCTGTTTGTTTACAAGGTGTCTGCTCTACTTAGGGCAGCTGGCGGGAGAGGGGGAGGTACACACCTAACACTCTCAGGTAGGCATCACAGCTACTGCTTCCGAAGTCATTTTCCACCTTGAACGTGTACTGTCCACTGTCTTGTTTCATGACCGACTGAATCCTAAAACTGGCCACATTGTTTTCAAAACTCATTGAAAAATATCTACTGGGTACAATTTGCTTCCCGTCTTTAAGCCATTTGACTTTGAGTTCTGGTGTCCCAGCTACCACACACTCCAAGGTGACCGGGTCTTTCTCGGTAACATCAACTGATTTAGCTTTCTCTATGATTTGAGCGGGTTCTGCAGTAAGTGAAAATGTGCATAAGTTAGGTCAGTAATTCTATCAGAACCCAGCTATGCCAATAAAACCATCTCCGTAGACCACCCCTGAAACAGAACAGTTCACCGACCTTGCACTAGAAGGAAAGCGTAGCACCTCTCAACTCCTGACTCATTCTTGGCTTGACATGTGTATCGCCCACTGTGGCCACTATCTACGCTCCGGACTTGAAGTGTGGCTACGTTGTCAACAAATGAAATATGGACATTGTCATTTTCCTCAAGAATCTGGTCGTCCTTTAGCCAAGTAATAGAAATAGGGGGTGAGCCTGCGACAGTACTCTGAAAGGTGGCCGAGCTCTTCAAGACAGTGGTGACATTTTCCATCTTCTTGATAAAGGACGGTGGTTCTGTGATTAAACAAGACAGTGGTTCAAGAAGAGGCACCTTTAAGCTCCTATTCACTTCATTGCCTACAGCTAAAGAGCACTCAGTGTTCTGACTCGGTGGCTGATCCTAGCACGTGACTGACCTTTCAAGGCAACTCGAGCACTACAAGAGCAGCTGCCTCCTTCATTGGCTATGATGCACTGATACTCGCCCACATCTGAGGGGTCACACTTGGTTATGTGCAGATAAAACACTGACATTTTTTCAGACATTGTGTACTTCTTGCCGCTTCTAATTTCCTTGCCATTCTTCAGCCAGGTAACTTCGAAGGGCGTTGTCCCCATGACTTCGCACTCCAGCTCTACGTCACTGTCCTTTACTACCTCCGCAGGCTCCAGCTCCCGGATAAAGGTGGGGGGCTCTACAGAGTCAAAAGGAAGACAGAGAGCGGCTAAACTCAAGGGAAGCCCTGAGTGCAGCACACAGCCCAGCTAAAACACAGAGCCATCACGAACCTTTCACTTTCAGTTCGACGCTGCAGCTCGCCGTGCCCGCATCATTTCGAGCCTCACAGACGTAAGTCCCACTGTTTTCTACCCTGGCATTAGAGAGCTGGAAAGTGGCTAAACCTTCCACGAAGGAAATGCCGTATTTCCTAAGATCTGTTATTTCATTCCCATCCAGATACCAAGAAACTCTGATTTCTGGAGTGCCTGTCACTTGGCATTCAAATGTGGTTGACTGTCCATTCCTCAGCACTAATACTGGGCTGGGCTTCTTAATAAATTGAGGAGGTTCTAAAGACGAGAAAAGAAAAAGGATGGCATGCTGAATTTTTTTTTTTATTTTTAATGAAGTCCCATGACCAAAACTGTTTTCTTAATGAACTTTCCCTTCTCAAAGACAAGCTAGGCAAGCAAGAAAAAGAGGCTATATAGAGAGCAAACCTTTTACAAAGAGGGTGGCTTTACTGCTTGCTGTGCCAACATCATTGCTGAGCTGGCAAATGTAGGTCCCCGAGTCAGCAGCTTTGGCTGAAAAGAGTTCCAGAATGGTGGAGGTGTCATCCTTCCAAACCGAGCGAGCCGCCCCGGGGTGCAGCTCCTTGTTGTCTTTAAACCACTTTATTGTCATGGGTGCAGTGCCACCCACAAGAGCCTTCAACTGAACCCTTGTGCTGGGATTCACGTCTTGTGATTGTGGCTTCTCCACAAAGTAAGGGGGTTCTGGGATGAAAGAACAGGAAGCAGAAGAAAGAGACAGATTTATTTTTGGACTCAATGAAGAAGAGGAAAGTTAAGAAGAGCAAGGCAATAAAGTTTGGAAAGGTAGAGATAAAAACTGCCAACCTTTGACGGTCAGGTGACCGCTGCACTGGCTGTGGCCTGCCTTGTTGGTGGCGGAACAAGCGTATGTGCCACTATCTGTGCCTTCAAGCTGACTTATCTCCAAGAAGGCAGTATTGTCATGGAAAGAGAATTTGTATTTGTCACTAGCTGAGATTTCTTGGTCATCTTTGAACCACTGGATGCTGATGGGATGCGACCCAGCCACTATGCATTCTAAGTCAATAAAAGATCCTTTGATGCTGTCCATTTTCCGCAGTTTCTTGGTGAATGAGGGAGGTATAATAAGATCTATCCAACAAAAAAGCAGGAAATTTAGGTTAATCTAACTATTTGTTCTCTCCCTTTCTTTCTCTTTTTTTCCCTCCCTCTGTCCCTCCCCTCTGACCACAAAGTGCTAAGGCATGAACCTAGTACCTTGCACACACATCAACTCTGCCCATAGCCCTCTATTTCCTCTTTAAATTGTACAAGAGGAAGGGCCCCTGAGATGCTCAACTCCTCTCTATAGACATCAATACCAACCTAAGACGTTAATGCTAGCCTTGCAGCTGCTTCTCCCCACATCATTTTGAACCTCAAAAGTATATTCTCCACTATCTTTCTTCTCTGTGGAGATAATCTTCAGTATCGAGACCGTGTCGGTGACACTAATTTTGTATTTCGGACCCAGGGTAAGTTCTTGGCCATCTTTAAACCATTTGGCTGTAATCTCCTTAGTCCCTGAAAATTTAACTTGCAAAGTGGCTGGGTCTCCTTGGGTGACATCTATGGACACGGCCTCCTCCGTTATTGTTGCAGGTTCTGTTGGAAACAAAGGACAGGTGTGGCTGTGAAGAGCCCCTGCCGAAAGGCCCGGCATCTGCACTGCTTTCCCCTCCGACCTCACGGCAGCTCTCGGAACCA
The DNA here is from genome assembly GCA_004026605.1 of Ondatra zibethicus. Lineage (NCBI taxonomy): Eukaryota > Metazoa > Chordata > Mammalia > Rodentia > Cricetidae > Ondatra > Ondatra zibethicus. Next base: position 186,240 of record PVIU01000921.1, on the reverse strand, counting down.
ACCTTTGACTGAGAGTAAAGCAGAGCACCTCTGGATGCCTGCATCGTTTTTGGCTTGACAGACGTATTTTCCATCATGCTTGACTTCAATGCCACTCAGGTAGAGACTAGCCACGTTGTTCTCAAACGTCATTCTTATATTGTCGTCTTCCGTGATCTCTTCATTGTCTTTCAACCAAGTCACCGCGATGGGCAAGGAGCCTTTGAGAGTGGCCTGGAAGGCAGCTGTGCCTCCGCGGAGGGAGCTGGTGGTCTCAATCTTCTTAATGAAGGATGGGGGTTCTATCAGAAGAATGAGTTCTCAATCAGTACCAGCTCTAAGGCAAAACTGCGTCTAGACACTTAAGATGTGTCTGTGTAGCAAAGCCCATCAGTCAACTAAGCCAACACTGACCTCTTAGTGCCACCCTGGCACTGCAGGTACTGCTGCCCACCTCGTTGGTCACCCGGCACTGGTATTCACCCACATCTGTGCCTACAAACTTGAGGATCTGCAGGCTAGCCAGCTGGTCCTGAATGAAGGTTTTATATTTCCTACCACTCCTCAGGGTCGTGTTGTCTTTGAACCAAGTGATCTCGAAGGGAGGGGTGCCTGCCACCTCAGCCAGCAGCATGACATCGTACTCCTTTAAGACTTCCATGGGCTTAAACTCCTTGGTAAAATAAGGTGACTCTATAGTAGAAGAGAATGGCTTGCGTTAATGGGCAGGGATCTGGGCTACAGGTCAAAGGTTGGGTCACACGGAGATAACGTGATGACAAACCTTTGACTATGACAACGCTAGTGCAGTGGTCACTGCCAGCCTCATTTTGGGCTTCACACATGTATTCCCCGCTGTCTTCAATGGCCACATCTGTAAGCCTTAACACTGCGGTGGACTCCACAAAAGACATTTTGTGTTTGCTGCTCTCTCTCAGCTCTCTGTCGTTGGCAAACCATGTTATTTTAATCGGAGGGGTGCCTGTGACTCTGCAGGCTAGCTGAGTGCCATCTCCCTTCTTTAGCAGTTGGGAGGGCTCTAACTTTTCCACAAACGTAGCAGGTTCTGTGGAAGGAAGGGAGTTATTAAGAAACAGCCGGAAGAGGAGAAGAACGTGTGGAAAAAGGGCCGCACGAAGGCGTCAAGAGAAGAAGGCAAACCTTTCACAAACAAGTCTGCACTGCATTCCACACTGCCGGCAACATTGCTGATTTTGCACGTGTATGTGCCCGAATCTGATGTTTTCACCGCATAGAGCTCCAAGGAACTCTCTAGAGCTTCTTTGGTGATATAGCAGCTTCCGCCAGAAACCAGCTCTTTGTCACCCTTAAACCACCTGATGGTGAGAGGTGTGGATCCTTGGAAAGTGCTCTTCAGGCAGACTGCTGAACCAGGCAGGACATCCCTGGACCCTGGCTTAGTTACAAAGCTGGGTGGTTCTGAAGAATAGGGAGAAGACAGAATGTGAAGGCGTTACAAGTCTGGACCCAAGGGAGGGAGTCTTAATTTGAATATTGGTAAAGTATGAGACATAGTCCCTAGCCGACCTTGCACAATCAGGGCTCCGCTGCTGTCTTTGCTCCCTACGGAGTTTGTGGCCCGACAGGTGAAATTCCCTGCATCGTTCATGTCTACCCTGGTGATCTCCAAAGAGGCTGTGCCTTCCACAAATGCTATCTGGTATCTGTCCGACGCAGCGATTTCCTTGCCATCCTTAAACCAGGAAACCCTCATGGGGAGGGAGCCAGCGATTTTGCAGTCTAACCTGCAGGTACCGCTAACGACACTGTCCACGTTACGTAAGGGTTTGGTGAAAAACGGAGGGATGTCTCGATCTGTTCGTGGCATAAGAAAGAAAACGAGATCAACATGGCAATGCATGCACTCAGGGACTCACCCTCGGATAGTTCTGTAGGTTTTTAGAGAGATGGGTAGCTTTCTGAACATACTAACCTAACACAGTAAATGTGGTCTCACAGGAACTGCTGCCCACTTCGTTGGAAATCTCAAATGTGTACTGGCCACTATCCTGCAGTTCTGCTGAGTAAAATTTCAGCTGGGCAATGTTGTTTTTGAAACTGATCCGGTACTTTTTACTAGCAGCCAAGGGCCTGCCATCTTTGTACCACTTGGGCTTCAGTTCTGGGGTGCCTGAGACTGTGTACTCCAGGGTGGCTGGGTCCCCTGCGGTCACTTGGATCAGTTCCGCTCGCTCAATGATTTTGGCAGGTTCTACAAAGGTATTAGAGAGTTAGGATTCCTTAGCACGATTCAAGGCTTAACTTTAAGTGAAAAGGCCAAGGAAGAGTTAAAATGTTCCTACACGAACCTTTAACTATTAACTCCCCAACAGACGTCTGACTGCCGGCTTCATTTTCAGCCAGGCATGTATATTTGCCACCAAAACTAATCTGAACATCAGGGATGGTCAACAGTGCAACTCCATTAGCAAAGCTCATTTTAATTTTCCCATCTTCTTTAATGACTTCTTGGCCTTTCATCCACGTGACAGAAATGGGTTCTGAGCCTCTCACGGCAGCTTGTAAGATAACAGTTTGTCCTGCTAGGGCTGTAAAATCGTCGACTTTCTTGACAAAGGTTGGTGGTTCTGGTTAAGGAAGAGAGCACACACAAGCATCAGTTTCCACACAGTGGGCTCCATCTGGCTACACGCTTCCCTTGTCCAACACAACCATCACACAGCACTTGGTTATTAGAAAGAGGAAAAAAAGTATATGAAGAATTAGCAATTCCATTCAAGAGGGGCACAGAATGTAAATGTTTATCAGAAAATAAAATGACATTTTATGTAATTTCCTTTTGCTATCAGATAATAAATATTTCTGTTCATATCAAGACAAAGACTGAGTGAAAGCTCTGGGCCCCAAGTTCAAATTAAGACAAAACACATTTTAAAGGTTAGAAGAAGAGAACGAGTAAACTTTCTTTCTATGGATAAAGAAAGCTATTTGTACAATTTATTAGACAAACACCCCCCACACTAACCTTTCAATAAGTGTGTCGCGACGCAGCCACACTTTCCAACTTCATTAGCGACTACGCATTCATAATCACCCACGTCCGCACTATTGAAAGATGCAATTTCCAGAAACACAAAAGACTTCTGAGCGAACACCCTGTACTTTTTACTACTTCGAATTTGCTTCTTATCTTTAAACCAGCTAATTTCAAAGGGTCCCGTGCCTGCGATTTCACACTGAAGGAGCGCATTCGCCCCGCGCACTATGTCTGCAGGCTCAAGCGTTTTGATGAACGAAGGCGGTTCTACAAAGGCACGAGAGCATAGGGTGAGTTGTGAGCTACGAGAAAATCCAAGGGAAAGTTTCTCAGCAAAATAAAGAGCGGTAACTCAGGAAACAAACCTTTGATGGCTACTTCAGTGCTGCAGCTGTCACTGCCCACGTCATTGGTGGCCTCACAGGAATAGGTCCCGCTGTCATCGACCTTGACATCCGTGATGTCGAGGATCGCCTCAGAATTGTTGACAAAAGACATTCGGACCGTATTACTTTCACTAAGCTCTTTGTTATTCTTAAACCAGGTGACCTGGATCACAGGTGAGCCTTTCAGCTTGCAATGGAGGCGTGCTGATTCGCCCGGGAGCATTAAGTAAGAGGGCTCCACCTTCTTCACGAAGGACGGTGGTTCTATATGACGTGTATAAAAAAAAAAAAGAGGAAGAAAGGAAAGATGGAGACGATGACCGAAGCATTCACACCACAAAAGAAAAAGCAGAAACTTGTGACAGAAGACAGAGCACACAGAAAAACATCTTCACAAGACTTCTGAACAAGTCATGACGCACTCAGCCTTTTCCTTCATTCCGAACCACTTCCCTATCTCTTGGTAGAAAGGAAAAAGGCACAGGCAAGCAGACTATATCCATAGGAAGAGCAATGTTCTGAACGAAGACGTCAATAACAGGCATGCTAACATGGATGGGGGTAGGCTATCCCACCACACAAAGAGCTACAGGCAACCAAGACATGCTAAGGGCAGGAGAAATGGTCTTCCTCAGGGAGGAGCACATCAATTGGATATCCAGTATCAAATGGTTTTAGTACTGAAGACATATGTACAAATATCATGATACAGACAGAGCAGGTTGTAGTTATCGACTTAGGAATATATGCGTGAGTGCGAAAACAATTAATGAGAAAAGAGGCTGTGGATTTGAAAGAGAGCAAGGAGGGTTTGGAGAGAGGAATGGGAATGGAGAAATAAGCAATTATAATTTTAAAAAAGAAACAATTTAAAAAGAAGGTGATTAAGAGTTGCCTACACCCAAATTCTTAGAAGAAATTGTGAGCAAGATTTAAGTGCTTTTTAAAAGAGCCAAAGCAAGTGAATTCTAAAGAAGATTACACACAAACAAAAACCAAACGACAACAAAAAAAAAAAAGCCAACCAGATAATGTCAGGACTTTCCCAGACCTTTGCATTAGGAGTTAAATTAGGAACAAAGGGTATGGGTGGTACAGCTAACAATCTTTCTTCTAAGACTTCCTTGTAGACAAGGAGGTGGCAGATGGCTGCCCCACACTCTTACCTCTCACAGTGACTGTGGCGGACGAGGAGCTGCTCCCAGCCTCATTAGAAGCTGTACATGTATAGGTCCCAGAATCTTTTAGTTTGGCTAGAGGAATCTCAAGCGATGCTATTTTATCTTCAAAATAGATCTTGTAATCTTTCCCAGCTGGCAATTTTTGACCGTTTTTGCTCCATGTGACTGTGACTTTCCTGTCTTCATCTACTTGGCACTCAAGGTGGATCTTCTTATTGATGGCCGACTGCACAGCCTCTAACTCTTTAATGAAGTGGGGTTTGTCAATGATGGTCAACTCTGCCTGACAGATATCAGCTCCAAATTTGTTGGAAGCCTTACAAGAGTAAACACCCCTGTCCTGAACGGCAAGGTTGGAGAGCTCTAAACTGTGTTTGTTGTCTGCGTCCGTGATCCGGCAGGTAGGCGATGGTGAAAGGGCACTGCCGTCTTTCTGCCAGATGGTCTCAATCACGGGAGTCCCTGACACTGTGCAGAGGAACTTGGCTGCCTTACCCACGAAAGTTGTAAGGGACTTGGGTCTGGAGAGAAAGGTTGGTGGATATGCCTCTGCAAAAAGAAAGGTTTGCATGTTACATGTAGTCTCCGTTGAAGTTGTCCAGGTCTTGCTGCAATTATGTGTTCTAAGACAGAGAAAAGATAAGTTATGCCTTTAGGTGAACACAAGACCTTATTTTAAACAGCAATGCAGTGAAAAGACCCAAGATGGTGAGAGAGAGGGATGAGCAGTCTGACACATTGTCTCTAGCTAGGGAGAGAACAAATATTCCCTCATAAAGGAATATTACTTAAGCTCTGTCTGTTCAGAGGGTCAATAGCGGGAGGATTTGACAAGCAACCCGGCTGGTATTTTAATTTTGTAAATTAGAAGACTAAAAAGAAGGTAAGAAAATGCAATGCACATGAGTTGGCTGAAGATGGGGTAAAGACAGCACAGAACTTTACACAGATCTTTTAAATCGTTTAGCTTCAAATGCGCGCCCCCCACCCCGATTTACACTTATAAAAATATTCCACAGCCAAAGCCTCCCATCTCCATTCTCCATTCTGAAGCAAAGTTTTAGGATCCGCTCCTGGTGATAACAGACACAGAATCCTTGTCCTTTGCTCCTGTGGCTGAAGCGCCATTACCGGTAACTGGGCTAATTTGGGTCAAGAAAATTCTGAACTGTTATTAAGAATAATGCTACCAGGGAGGAAAGCCCAGGAGGCCTGAACCCCTACAGGCATCTAAGGCACGGCTGAAAGTGGGAAAAAAACAGTCCTCCCCAGGGAGGAGCACACCAAATGGTTATCCATACCGAAGAGTCAGACCGGAAAATATAACAGTCACATTATACAGACTGAGCAGGTTTAATTTAGGAATATATATGTATATATACATATATACATGGATCACTATGGACAGCTTTTCTTAGAATTTCAAAGATTTTTGGTTCTGTGATAAAGTCACAGAGTAAAAGATGCTTCAAAGAACTCTGTTTCTTTTCCTGAGGTGGATGAGTGGGCTCTCTTCCCCCTGACATTCTCACTGAGTAAGACTGACCACCCAAGAGCAGCCCTCCTCCCCAAGGATCCTCCCTTCCGTCAGCATCTGAGACCACCACTAAGAAGAGGAGGGGAGGGAGGGGAGGGAAGGAAGGTTGAGGAGGGTAGGAGGAAGAGTGAAGGGAAGGGAAAAGGACAGACTGATTTTTTTTTTTTTTTTTTGCAATTCAGTTAGGAAACTGAGAACAGAGGATTTTATAGTTGCCCTAATTTTAAAGTTAGGAATGAAGGCCAGAGCAAGCATCCTCACTCAAAGCCTGTTCAAGCCCCTGTCTTCTTGTGGGACTTGGTTTAACTTTAACTGTATATTCTGATTTATTGTAATTCTGGCTTTATTTGGAACTCTGTTTCTGATTGGTTACTGGGTTCATATTAATATGTGGAGTTTTTGCTGGTTTTTGTTTTGTTTTGATTTTGAGACAGGGTTTTTTTCTGGGTAGTCCTGGCTGTCCTGGAACTCATTCTGTAGACCAGGCTGGCCTTGAAATCAGATATCCACCTGTCTCTCTGCTTCCTAGGATTCAAGGCGTGTGCCATCACCATCCGGCTATTTATTTGTTTGTTTATTTATTTATTTTCATAGCACCAAACACTCCTCAAATGTTTCTTATTATGGAGGCAGCCAGGCTCATTTGATAACTTAGCATCCCCCTATCTCCTGCCTCCACAAAAAAAGGAACATTTGCTTTGGCTGCTGATGGGAATGTGACTACAAAAGATGACCTGTCCCCCATCCCCTCTGGGGTTCTTAGTCAATGTGATAGCATGGTGCATCTCCAGCTGGTGACACTCTCGGCACCTGGACACAAAGCAACACACGCCACAACCTGACTGAGATGCCAGCACCCACGCCAGTGTGTGGCGTTTACCTGTGACCGTGAGCGTGGCCGTGCAGCTGACACTGCCGTACTCGTTGGAAGCTTTGCAGGTGTACTCGCCACAGTCCACAACCTGGGTTCTCAGGATTTCCAGGCTGGAGACGTAATTCGAAGACCGAATGGAACACTTGTCACTCTCATAGATCTCTCTGCCAGCTTTGAACCACTGGAACCGGACGTTGGGGGCACCTTGGATCTCACAGGTGAATTTGGCTAGGTGACCCAGAGCTACCTCCAGGGGCTCAATTCTCCGCTTGATCACAGGGGCCGCTGTGAAGGGAAGCAGAAGCCATTAGCATGCCACTGTATCAGGCATCCCACAGTTTTTTTTTTTCTTTGTGCAGACTAACTTTTGTTGCTGTTAAAGAAATGAAACAGTTGAAATTGGTGAGACTGGTTGCGGAAGTCTAGGACACGTGACTGGAAGGTGAGCATGGTCGTGAAGGCAGAAACAAGAAAGGTCAAAAAGCAGGAGCTTGTGACAATTCCGATTGTTACTCAGCAGTGAACTGGGGAGGGTGGCTACGGAAATGTGATGCTTTGGGTGTGCATGCATAACCCACGGGGCGTGTCGCTGAAATCCACCATGCTGACTAAGAGCTGAAATTAAGGTGAAACCACGAAACATCAGCTGAAGTGGTGAGGTGAGACAGAAGCTAATAAACAGAAATAAACACAAGGAGACGACTAATCATGGTTATCTGGAATTTAGAGAAGAGCCTGGCGATTTCAGAATGCCTATGTACTGAGAAGGTTCTATTACATGTTATCAAAGCACTTTCATATGAAAACATATTTATCATTATAAAACACATGAGAATATGTTTTACTTAAGAAAATCGGTAGCAGCGTGGCTATGAAAATGCACTGCCTAACGAGGCAGTCAGAGAGAAATATAAGTTAATAACCATGATTACGTCTGTACTTCTTTCCTTCCTACTCTAAGTAGCTGGCATTCTTGAAAAGTGGCCGATAAGTGAAGCTTTAGTGGTGAAACCTAAATTATCACAACTCAGTGGGTATTAGAGCCGGATCCACTTAATCCCCGACATCCAACCTCTTTCTCTGACAGTGAGCTTTGCTGATGTCGTTGCTTTTCCACTGTCATTTGAAGCCTCACAGACAAACTCCCCTTCATCCTCTGCCTCTACTGGGTCGATGACCAGAGTGTAGGCATTCTGATCTTGTAAACACTTGAACTTTGTATCTGTTGACACCAGTTTACCCTTGAAATACCAGTTCACCTCCTTAGCATTTGATATGGAGGACGTAAAGCAGACAGTCCCACCTTCCTCAGAAATGGCATCCACTAAGGGTTTAAGTACAACAGGGCACTCCTCAGCTAAGGTACCATCAGTTTCTTGTGACTTTACTGTACCAGCCTTCTGGGTGCTGCTCTCTTCTGCTGGTTTCGAAGTCTCAGCCTGTGCACCCTCATCAGCATCTCCATCTTTAAACTGACTTTCCACATTCAGACAACTGACCTCATCTTGGGAAATGAGATACTCAGATTCAGCATCTGGTTCTACGATGGCCTCAACTTGCTGTACCTCCGAAGAGTGGTCTATTCCACCCTGCACACCTAGTTTGGCTTCGTTCTGAATTCTCGGGTCCTCTGCTGTTAGGATGTTTATTTCTTCACATATGATGGAGCACAAGGCATCCTTGAGTTCTGTCTTCAGGTTAGCCATCTGAGGATCTATGTCATCAATAGCGATGGTTAACTCCTCAGTCAGCGACTTCACTGAAGTAATAAGGTAGGTGCAGAGGATGCGTTTGGGCTCTTGAGTGAGGTCTGTGGCCTTGACCTCCACCTTGTCAATGCTTCTCAGCCACTCAGAGAAAAGACTGCCTTGCTCACTGGCCACTGCAGCTTGCAAAGCTCTGCGGATCTGAGTTTTCAGGTGTAATCGCTGCTCTTCGGGAAGAGCAGGAAACAAAGTTTCCTTAGCGAGCAGGTCACTTCCCTGAACCTCCATCACTCCCTTGACTGCCTCGGGCTCCTTCTTAGGCTTGGAGGTTTGGCTGGTGGGCCCTGCCATGTCCTCTGCTTGCTCTTCCTTGAGTAGGACCTGCCTCTCCTCGAGTGCTAGCGGGAAGCTTAGGGACCTGCCTTCCTCGGAGCTCTCTGCAACACCTCGCCCTGCGCTTTCTAGTGGCTCTGCATTCGCCAGCAGGATTTCGCCTTCTGTGCATGTGTGTTCGAAAGGGACTTGGGGCTCAAAGTGCACATTCGAGATTGCAACCTCAGGACCCTCTAGACTTTCCACATGGCCCTCTGCTAAGTCCTGACACAGGAGGAGAGCTCTTTGCTCTTTGTCCACTTCAGAGACAACTGCTTCTCCCGGCTGAAGTGCTTCGTCAGCCACTGAGGACGGAAGCGAATGTCTGGGAGCTGCCGGCGAAGAACATGGGGGGATGTTTTCAGGCTCTTCAAGCTGTAGAGTATCTTCTCTGGGAAGCGTTCTCTGAGGTTGGACAGTCTGCAGCTGTAAAGTAGGAGGTGGCTCTTTGTCCGGCTGTGTGTGAACAGTACCATCAACAGGAGGAAGCTCCCCAGTACTCTCAGGAGGGTGCAGCTTCTGAGCTTCTATCGTCACCCCAGTATTCGGTTCACTGTTGCCAATGCCATGCTCATAAGAAAGCTGCAGCTTTTCTTCTGCCATTGTAGCAGCTTCCGGAATGGCATCCTTGACAAAAGCTGCAACTTCCTGCTGCGAATCAAATGCCTGAACTGAAGGGTCCCTTGCGGACGTTTCCAGAAGATCCCCAGGAACTCCCAACGTGGACTCTGCTTTGCAGGAGGCATCTGTCACATCCATGTCCTCCAGAAGTACAAGAAGCTCTGCAGCACAGGTGGACTCCCCCCACACGTTCTTGGCCTTACAGACGTACAGGCCACTGTCTTCCCTCTGGGGGTCGTTAACAATGAAGGTCCCAGAGCCATCAGGATTGTGAATGATAGTGTAACAAACATTGGTGAAAAGCGGCACGTTTCCTTTGAACCACAAAACGGTAGGGGCGGGTTCTCCATGCACCAAGTACTCAAAGACAGCAGGGATCCCTGGAGCACATTGGACTGGTTTTAACTCCTTGAAGAAGTAAGGAGGACAAGGGCCCTCAGACTTCTCCTGAGCTTCCTTCACTTCCGATTCCACGTCTTTGCACCTCTCCCCTTTGGGGGTTATTTTTAGATAGGCGCTACATACTGTTTTTCCATATTCGTTACTGGCCATGCAGGTGTATTCCCCCCCATCCTCAAATCTGGTGAACAGAATGATCAGGCTGTGGTTATCCCCATCAAAGACAAATTTGTAGTCGGCAGCAGGGGTTAACAGCACCCCATTAAAGAACCACTGAATTTTAGGCTTAGGGCGGCCAATGACAGTAACAGACAATTTAGCTACATCTTCAATGCTTATTTCAGCATCTGATATTTCTCTGATGAAAACTGGGGCTGTGCCTTCCTGTCTGGAGTCAAACTGAGTGGAATGACCTGCAGGCTCAGATAAAAGTTCAAGTGTTTCATTCACGTCACGGAAGTGAAGATCAGAACTATAAGCTGGAAATTCTTCCTTGGCAGACAGAATACTAGCAATCTCTGTGTGGAGAAAGGTTGTTATGATATTATGATATGATTTTGTTTAATGAATAGTATCCATCAAAGAATGAGACACCAATTACCGGCCTTCTGCATTGCAATCAGACTGTGGTGAGATTAATTTATCAAAAAAACCACATTCTTAAATTTTCTTAGCCTACTATGGAAGCTCAAACAGCTATAACTACTGCACCAAAGCAATTTTCTGTCTAATTCATCTGGTAGGGTTTACAAATGTGATATTTGTCTAGATCTGAAGTTTGAAGAAGTACCAGATAAATATTTCTAAATCATAAATCCAGGATTATTTACATCAACTTCTAAAAAAATGCATATAATTTTCTTGAGTCTAATGATTTTGTTTTCAAAGAAAAAAATGTGTTTTAGTTAGTACTTCTAACTGTATATCAACAGTATATACTGTATAGCAACAGTAACAAAAGTAGGGACCCACATCAGTAATCCTAGCACTTGGAAGGCTGAGGCAGGAGGATTTCCAGTTCAAGGCCAGCTTGAGGTCTTTCCTGTATCAGACTACAGGAAAGGTTTGCTTCCAACTCCTGAAGGAACCACTGTTGTCTAGTACTAGAAAATTGGACCTCCCCTCATTCAAATGACTAGTCAAAGTACTTTCAGAGATGTTTTATAATAAGACATTAGTAAGGAAACAGAGAAAGCAGAAATAAGAGACGATGATGCCAATATCAAAATGTTGGTGATAATTTATTGTGTAAGTCAGTTGTAAAGCATTATTGAAGTAACACACACACGCTCTTTCAACACTATCACAACCAAGTGAGAGACATGTAGTCTATCAAAAAGTTGATTCTTAATTCAACCTTCCGAGGAAGTAGGACTGCCCTGTTACTTATAGGTTTATTGCCTAAATGAAAAGCAGTTTGGCCATGTTATTAAACCACTTCCCTCATGTTACGCTGACTACGTTGGCATCTTAATTTCCTATTGGTCTAGACTTTCAGTATTGGAAGGCAGGCCTTGGGTCTGCAGGCAGTAAAACACTAGAGAAACTTGTCTGCAGCATGTGGGATATTTACTAAGCTATTTGGGAGTGTCCCCGAGAAACCACTGATTGACTTCATACACTTATAAGACCAAGACCACTTAACTTTATGTCTGTGCTGACTGCATTCGTTTCCCCTTCTCTTAATTCCCCAAAATGACCGCAAATAGAATGGATGGGATATAGCTAAAGTGCCCTGAATTGATAATGTGTTAAAATATTTTCAAAAGTTTCCCCTATTTCAAAACATGGTATATTAATCTCTTTCTGTCTCCCTCTCTCTTTCTTTGTCTCTCTCTCTCTCTCTCTCTCTCTCACACACACACACACACACTCTCTCTCTCTCTCTCACACACACACACACACACTCACACACACACACTCTCTCTCTCTCTCTCTCTCTCACACACACACACACACACACACACTACAGTAAACGAGCCTCAAATGAACCCAAACATAAAAGCTACAGTTAGAATCACCCCAGTGGCAGCCTCTCATGAAAACAGCTGAAGTCAACTCTTTGTAGCACATGGAATTCTTTACCCAGCATCAGGAAATCACTACCCCAGGCTTTAAAGCTGGGTATCATCGAGACAGAACACAGAAAGTTCTATTTGATTACCGCGAGTGTGGGGAAAACTTACTTTCTTCTTTCAGCTATTGTTATTCAACACATCTTCAAGTTCAACGCGTCTAAGACTAGTGGAATCATCATGAGAAAATCTAATAAAGCCTTCCTTATGTGAATGTATGTGTGTACTTAAAAATCAACAAATATGAAAGCATTTTCCGCCTCTATTTTCACCACTTTTCTGGGTTTTGAATGTGATTGTGTTTATAATATGTGGTAAGTGTGCTTGTCATGTTGGCTATGACACATACAGTATATGACTAAATGTAGAAAAGACTCAAGTGCCCTTGCTACAGAATTAGCTTTACCAGAGTCAGCTTGACAGTTGGGTGGTCTATTATATCTAACTTCTTATCAAAAGGCATTTTTGTACTCTCTGGTAGAAGCAAAAATCATTGTTCTACACTTCTTTATCACTGGATGATGGTCACTCAAACAAACACATTTAAAAGACAATTGGATGAGACAATCAGCTCGTCTCCCAATTTCCTACACATGCTTTTCATTTTCTGGCTTGGAGGATGTGAAGTGATTTCCGTTGCGAGAATAACATCAATGGATGAAAGAAACACAATAAATATGGTAGCCGTAAGAATCCTTATGGAAATTAAATCAAAAATAAATGTTGTATGTTTGATAACCAATATTAATATGGCTAGTACAATCGTGGACCTTAAATACTGCATATTCAGGCATACTCGTTCTCTCTTTCACTGTTTTCTCATCTGCTACAAACTGAAACTCAGGATGTTAGTTTTAGAGCTGTCACCACTAGGTGACAAAGAAGCTTGCTGTTGACTATAACCTCTGAGGTCTTTAGATCTAATTCTACATTTTTATGTAAGAAAACTGACTTTTTTTCACTTATTATGTCTTATATGCAAAGATTAAGGTCCACATTGGTTTACAGCCACAATATTAAAACATTTATCAATTAGTAAAATTGAAGAATAAAATTAAAATTCACTGTATAAACATAGATATCCTACTGGAATTTGAATGTTTATTAATATATAGTTAGTTTTAAAGATTAAAATTCTATAAAAATAATAAGAAAACTTACTCTACTGCCATATATATCCTTTAACAAAAATTACCATAGTGTCTCTATTAGAGATCCTGACATTTATATATAGTTTAAAATTCATATGTAGATGAAATGTTAATACCTCCAGGTTGATGATAGATTAATGCTGTACTTGCACTTGATGTTCAAAATGGGAAAATAAAGTATTTCCAAATGGGGAACGACCATTATCTGTATGTTTTCCCTGCAAGTCTTTAAAAAAACCTGCAGAGACTTTGACCCCTTCGAAACCAGTGATAATGAAAACACTCAAGATAAATAGTAATGAAGATATCTCTTAAAAGCAAAATTCTAGTAATAATGAAGATATCTCTTAAAAAAATTCATTATCAAGATTGCAACACAAACAGATTATGAAGTTGGCTACCATTTGGGCAAAGCTGATTTTGTTTCTTGCTTTGCCATCTTGCATCTGAGTAAATCAACAAAGGTTTGTCTGAACGTGAAGAGGCTTAGTGTTCAAAAATGACTTAGGGGCAGAGGGTGTTTTCTCTTACCAGTTTCTCTACGTGCTCATCCAATGTCACCTTTCATCCTACTGTGCACCTGCAATTTACCTGCTAAAAGAGAATTCTGAGACACTCTGTGGAGGAGGGGTCACGGAAAAGGAGAAACACAAACAGTTGGGTAGCCAAAGAGGTGTTTAATTGTGCTGGATGGGTAACACACAGTGTAACTGACACAGGGATGGCTTCTGTGTTCAGACCACAGAATATCTACATGCATTATAAAGATGAGATTTCTGCACAGAAAGACCATATCTCCAAGGGTCTTCAGGGTCACCATCCAAATATAAAGGTTACATTTTGAAGGTTGCTAATTCATAGATACTGGTAGTGACTGAGGCCCCGAGAAATCCCACTTTAAGAAAGGGTGAGAACGGCTGAGCTCCTAGCCACTCCGGAATTGTTCGTAGCTACGCAGCTATACTCTCCCCCATCACTTTTTAGTAAGCCTGTTATGAACAGATGGTGGAACCCTATGCCGCTTTCCTCAGCACTGAACCTTGATCCTTGAACCAATTTTCCATCTTTGTACCAAGAAACTGTGGGTCTAGGAGAACCACGAACTAAACACTGGAAATACGCTGCTGTCCCTAAAGGAGCGTGACAATCAGAAACACCTTTGATAAACCTGGGAGGGCCCTCTACCACCTGGAATTCAAAAAAGCTGTCTGCATATTTGTTCCTTAAGAGTAATTCCTCCTTCTGACTGCTTAAAGTCACTTTGCTTGTCCTTGGGGTCACCGCAGAGACTGGAGAGTCTCCCATGGTGAGGAAGCCTCGGCAGATGGCTTCTCCTGCACTGTTCAGAGCTCTGCACCTGTATGTCGCACTATCTGAAGGGCCGATGTCTCTGATTTTAAGGCTATGGCTGCCTTTCTCCTCACTGACGATGTACTTTCTGCCATCTGGCTCAATGCACATATACTCCTTATACCATTTGACTTCTGGTGTAGGGATGCCTATGACGGAACATTTGAACACGGCGTCGGAGTTTTCTGGAATCTTAAAATCACAGACGGGTGTTATAAAGCGAGGAGGCATTTCAAAGGCTTCTAAATCAATGTTAAAATCGGTGCCTTCTTCCCCTCGGGGTGCCGGACTGGGATCTACTAGATGCAGTGGAAGGATATCTAAATTCACAATCATGCTCTTATGGTCAGGAGTGAATTCAGGGACCGTGACAATCTTCACCTGCTTCTCAAATTCCGTCACATCTTTTTCACTTAATTCCACCTCCAGCACAATCTCTTGAGGGGAAGGTGTTCTTGAGGAGTTGGCATTTTCCAAGTCAAACTCCATGACATGTTGGTGGGTTACTGGTGGTGGGAGAGCCACAGCCCTTTCCTTTTGGGGTATTACATCTACATTTGCAAAGCTTTTTGCCTCCCCTATGATGTTGACTGCATGGCACATGTACTCTCCCCCATCTCCTTTTCGAATGTTAGAAATTTCCAAAGACCACACGTTGCCCACCCTTTCCATTTTGATTCTGTCATCTGGCTCCAGCAAAGATTTATTTCGATACCATTTCACACCGGGGGCCGGGAGACCCTCAACTTCAATGATGAAGCCTAAAGTTGTATTTTCATAGATCTTCCTTTTGCTTAGCGGTTCGATAAAAGATGGAGGCATTTCGTTGTCTTTGGGTTCCACGGCTTCATTAGGTGTGCCGAATGAATCAGAACGCCATATTTCAGAAGAGGAACTCCTCTCTTCTGTAGGTGTATGGAAATGGTCATTTGGTGTGCTGTCTTCCCTCTCTATTTTTGACAGGTTCGTGCTTACACTTCTACTATGGTTTGGTCCTCTAGTAGGAATAAATTCTAGTCTCTCTCCTGGAGGAGTGGAGTATCTCTCCAGAGCCTCCCCTGGGGGAGTGGAGTATCTCTCCAGAGCCTCCCCTGGGGGAGTGGAGTATCTCTCCAGAGCCTCCCCTGGGGGAGTGGAGTATCTCTCCAGAGCCTCCCCTGGGGGAGTGGAGTATCTCTCCAGAGCCTCCCCTGGGGGAGTGGAGTATCTCTCCAGAGCCTCCCCTGATGGTGTGGAATATCTTTCTGGTATTTCACCTTCAGAAGGAGTGGAGTATCTTTCCCCATTTTCCTCTAAAGCAGTGGAATCTCTCTCCAGGGGCTTATCTCTTGTATTTGCCAAGGATTGCTCAGTTACACCGGAAGGTTTAAAATATAAATCGGGAGACTTTGGAGATTCCAGATGCTCCACAGATGACGGCGGGCTATAGAACTGATCTAACTCAGGCATTTCCTCACTGCTTGTACTTCCCACATCAATAGAAACATCAGACTCAGGAGAATAGGGCCGTCCTAAGGATTCCTGTTTCTGGTTGTAATATTCATACACAGTGCTGAAAGTTACTTCTTCAACCTCCATGGAGGTGACTGACTCACTCTGGACAGGTTCTGCCTTGCGTTTGGTGTCCCTAACCTCAGGCACCTCATCCTTTCCCACAGCAAGTAAGTACTGTGTTAGGGAGTTCTCAGAGGCCTCCTCTTCAGTTGTTTGTGCCTCCTCCGATCTAGGAAGATGTTCGGGAAAACAAGTTTCTACCTTTTCTCCTTCCACAGTAGAGAAAGAGCTTTCGTTTTGAACATGAACTTCATGATAGGTTTCTTCTCCTGAGGATTCAATTGTTTCCTTTCTTTGGGCATTTAGGTCCTGCTGTTCTCCAGGCATTAAGAATGGCAAGCACTGAGAGAGAGAGAGCTGTCTGTGAGGCTTGTCTACCCCCTGAATGTCCCCTCTGGGGTCTTCCAGAGTTCCGTTGTATCCCTGAGTCACACCAAATGCTGGTCCTGAGGTGGAGCTCTCTTCCATCTCAGGAACCTCCAAACATCCCTCCTCACTCGCCGCCCTTTTCAACTGTGAAATGAAACTATGTTCGCTTCCTAGAGAACCATTTTTCTCAGAAACGTTAGCTTCTCCCGTATCAGCCGGTGAAGTCTGAAATAAAGACCGTGATTCACCATGCACAGTTTCAGAAAAAGACTTAAGCGAGTGATCGGTTTTTGAAACTGCAGGGTTTGGTTCCTGTACATATTGAAAGCTTTGGCAGACAGGAATTTCTTCTTTGTAGTGTGCTTCCTGTTTGTTCTCAGTTTCTTCCTCCTGGAATACCTTGCCTGGATCTTCTACGTGAGAATACAGTTGCTTTAGATCAAAGACAATGTCTTCAGAACTAACCATTTCTGAAGTACGTTGTTGAGTTCTTAAAGAGCTTTTATCTTGTTGACCATTGGCCAGGTCTTGGGATTTTACGCCTGCGCTGTCTATCTGTGAGTGAACCTGCCTTAGGTCAAATGTAACAGGTGCTTCAAGTTCACCCTTTTCTGGAACTATGGCTTGATTTAAAGGATGTTTTTCCTCCTGCTGTTCCCTCTCTTCTATTTCAAATTCCTCGGGAGCTTGAAGGGAAAGCTGCTTCAAATCCATAACAATGTTAGCTGAATCTGCTTCTGTGTGTGAAGACATCTCCTCTGCCTGATGCATCTTTACTCTCCGATTGCCGGAGTCTGATTCTCTTTGCTGTACAGAAAACTCGAGATCATCCAGCTTCTCCTGTGGGGCGCTAACAAATGATTTCTTGGTCTGCCTTTTTTCTAGAACTCCCTTTTCTGCACGCTGCAGCTTTTCAAACGCAATGATCTTATGCTTCACCTTCTTCCCTGGGTAGTACCTCTCTCCTCCAAGGGCTTCTTCGTAGGTAGTGACAGGTGAGGCTCTCGTGTCCTGAACAGCATCAGAGGTTCTTTTAGCATGGAAATTCGACACATAATCACTTTGTGAATGCCCTTGTGTATTTCCCCATCCTAGCCCACAATTTCCAAAGTCATCTCCGACTTCTTTTCTAAAGCTAGCTTTGCTGACATCATCAACAAATGGATAAATGGCATCCTCCACTCTGTGTGGCTGACAGCTTTCACTTACATGCGCCTCATCTTGGTATTGTAGGAATTCTGCTCTGCAAGGTTTATCGATGCCTGCGGGTCTAGAGGTGCCCTGCGTAGACTTGAATAGCTTTTCACTAGAAGTGGTACAGTATACTTCGTTTCTCTTGTCCACCTGCCCAACTGTCTCAAGGCTTTGAAAATACTCCCTGACAGTATATTCTTTTACATTGGGTTGGGCAGCAAAAGGACCAACTGGATTATCATAAAAATGTGCCCTTACAGATTCCTCCTGAACTTGGGCTTGCTGAGATTTAGAATGCTGTGCAAAGGTCCCACTGATATTTTCCAGTTGGCTATATTCCCTGTAAGTGATGGGTTCTACGGTTAAATTTAAATGGCTCTCAGCTATGCCTGAATCATTTTTAGCTATACATTCATAGCTTCCAGAATCTTGTGAATTAACATCATTGACATATAACCTATGGCTATAATTAACTTTTTCAACCTCAAACTTTTGGTTCTGCTTTATAAGAACACCATTATGAAACCACGTGACTACAGGCTGGGGCTCTCCTGATATTAAGCATTCAAGCATTATAGAATCACCTTCCCGACAACTGGCATTCCTTGGCATTTCCTCTAACATTTTGGGTGGCTCATTAGTAATATCAGAGGAGAATATAAACTTGTGTTTTGGTGACTGGCTGATTTGATCTCGAGGTATTGCTTCAGGTTCCAATTCAAACAGCTCCCTGTTTTCTTGGTCCTGTTCTGGGGTTGGGGTGGCTGAAGTTATCTGAATTTCTACAGGGAAGGAGAGCAGTTCTGTGTCTGCAGAGGGGAGCCCTGGGGGTGGAGTTTTTGACATATAAAGATGTCCTTGGCCCTCTTGACTGAAAGATGGATGAGTACTTCTTGCCTGGTCAAACACCAATGCCAGCTCTTCTTCTTCATCTGTGTAGTCAGGCCACGCTGGGACCTTATGAGGCTGGGACTCAGACTTTGGCTTTGCCTGCACACTAAGCATACCTGTCGCTTTTACTGTTCCATACTGGTTAAACAGCACACAGGTAACTGAGCCTCCATGTCGAGGCTGAACAGAAGGAAAAGTTAACGTTGAGTAGTTCTCAAACGTATGAGTGGTAAAGCCTTGATTCCTTGGTATTGGCACCTCATTGATATACCATGCCACTACGGGCTGAGGGTACCCTTGAAAATGACATACAAATTTACAGCTCTCCCCCTCATAGACTTCTTGAGATTCAATATCCTGAAGAAATGAAGGTGGGCAGCGTTGTGGATGCCTTTGAAAGTAATTTTCAAAAGCTCTTGTTTTCTCCTCCTGCTCAGTTTTGAATTCTTCCACGTTCGTGGGGGACCATTGTCCTTCTCTCCGGCCCTTCGGCATTCCTCTGTCGCTATCTACGACTCCAGTTTCTTTAACAGCTACAAGTGTAGCCAAAGACTCGCTGGAATACGGCACGAGAACTCCAGGCACCTTTTCGGGAGCCTCACCTCTCCCCTCACCCTTATATTCGTCTATTTCCTGGTCAGAGGTGGCTGTTGACACTCTGATTATAGCGCCATTGGTGGCTTCTTCAAATTGACCCCTGGCTTGTGTGTTTTCATGTATGAGGCCATACTGGTCAAAACAGTCTTTTGGTAGGCTTTCTTCTAGAAATGCCTCTTGGCTCAGGTAACTTTGAGTCTGGAGAATGTCTTCATCACCAGTTGCTTGGACACTCGGAAGGGGTTCTCTATTTTGATGTATTTGATTAGGAAGGGAGGATGGATTTGGGGTGATTCTCTCAGCTGAGTTATCGACCCTACCCCTGTCTTCAGCAAACTCACACACCAATCTCCTCTTCGCTTCCGCTCTAGAGAGTGGAGAGTCCCTCACAACATCCTCACTTCTCACAGCCTTTAAGTTTATTTCAGATGATGCATCTAAATGAGATAATTTCTTTTTCTCTAAGAAGGTTTTTCTAGCCTCCCGCAAACGCTGCAACTTTCCTTTGGTCTCCTCATCGAGGAAACTTTCACCTATGTTAAGCCAACCTCCGGTACCAGGTTTACTTCCTGACCACTCCTCATCACACACACAGTCTGCTTTCCCACCAGGGCTCACTGCTTTAAAGTGGATGGTTCGCATCATTCCCTTTTGTTCCACAGCTTGTTTTTTATTAAAAGGGGAGCCAGTAAACCTCAGGTCAACCTTGATCCTCTCTTCTCCCCTCTCACCTCGAGCCCCCACATCTTCCCAGGTCTGCTCTGCCCTTTTCAGAAATTCTAAGTACCGCCCATCCTGCCCTTTCTGGATAACGTGCAGCGACGCGCTGGACTCAGCAGACCCCTCACTGTTAACCGCCAAGAGCCTGTAACTCCCAGAATCTCGGCCTTGGACCCTCTTCACTTCTAAGCTGGAAGAATGTTGGTGGACATGATTCTCAGTGCTTATAACCCGACGAAGACCTGTTGGGATGGGCCTGTTATTATGAAACCAAGTCATTTCTGGAGTTGGACAGGCAATCAGTCTGCACGTAAACACAACAGGTTCGCCCTCAACAACATATTGGAATGTGAGTTTCTGAGTAAAAGTAGGCTTGAAGCATTCGGGCCAGGAGCTCGTGGACGACATTCTGCTTGCATATCTCCTTGCCATCAGGGAGCAGTGCCCTACGTCTTCAGAGTCAGAGAAGGCACTGCGCATGTCTCCGGCAGGTTCAGCTTCTCCCTCAGAGAGTTCTTCTGCAAAGAAAATTAAATTACAAAGCATTTTACTATTTTCCACAGCACTTGGAAAAGTTGAAAATAAATGAAATTGCAAAATCAGAAATGAAATAAAGTGCATGCTACAGAGTCTCACAAATCCATAAAATTTCACTCACCATATTTGTTCGAATAAACGCAACACCATGCTCTGTTTAAAAGATTCTGACACGAAAACCGTTCGTTGTCGGGTCTGCTTTCTTCAGACTGCTGAAATTTCTTCTTGAACAAGCAAAAGTGCATTTCAAAATAACGTGTTCCTGTGTGCATTTGCTTTGAGAGCAGGACAACTTTGCTGTTTTGATGGCTAAGAGGAAAGTCTTACCTGACTTGCAGAGAGCAGAATAAACGCCCTTTCTGATCCTTGGATCGTAGATTTAAATGATTAGATTTTTGAGAATTAACTATTTGAAAAATATATAGTGCTATAATCGTAAATAGATGGAATAAAATGAGAAGGCGTTTATTCGAACTAATACAGCTATAGAGTCATGACATTATGCAAATTAAAGCAGGCAGGGGTCACATGAGATAGCTATCTGCAAGCCAGTATAAGAGACATATCAATGTTAAAGTGATCCGTGTGCATGAGGTGTAAACCAAGAATGGAATGTAAGGTTTCCACACATCCTAAACGGAGTAGCATTTCTATTACGAATCATTCATGACATCGCATTCTGAAGACGATCGGTTAACGCCCACTGTTCAATTCAATTCACCATGGTTTTGAAAACAAACTTCTACTTCATGATTTCATGCATTAAATGACAAATGTTCCTAATACACGCTTTTCAAGACGGCTGAAAACATGAGACTGAACATGGCTGATAAAGTTTCCATACAAGATTTACAACAACCATCCAACAAATTGCTGTGAAACGCACATAATCATCGGCATACTAAACCAGGCATGCGACATAGTAATATATACTCCAAGAGATATATTTGTACAGCTATGCCATATCCTTAATAATACTAAGAGGAAGAAAGTAGGCCAAGGATTTCACTAATGCTCCAGAATTTCTACTTAAATCTCACATTCACTGTAACAATACCTTTCATCTCCATTTCAATCTGCTGATCAATCCTCTCATGTAAAATGGATTCAGGGGCTAAAATGAAAAAAAAACAACAGAAATTTTGGTGAGTAATTGCAGACAGTTTCTGACTCAGTTCATGATTTATGTGATAAACGCTGCCCTTCTATTATAAAAAGAGAAAATGCAATGCACTCATTCCACCAGAGTATCCATGCCAAATGAATGGATGAACTGATGTATCAGAGTTGACAGAGTAGGGTCCCAATCCCCCATGCCTTTACATGCACTCAGGAAAGTAACATGAAAGCTAAAGGAGTATTCTCTTTGTAATGTCCTACTGACTACACGCTTGCTAAGAGATGAAACCACATTTATTAGGAACATACAGTTGCTTGCTGGCTGGCCACTTTCAGTTTTGTTTTTGTTTTTTTTTTCAGAACAAACCATTTTTTACTAGTACACAGTTCCTTGATTTGAACCACCACTGAAACTTGAAACTATACAAAGTCCAATTATACATCAGCCAGTGAACAAAGACTCCTCAACTCTGAATGGCTTTTATTATATAAGGAGCAGGTACAGCTCTGGGCACTATGGTCTCTGGGACAGCTTCCAGGATAAGGCTGATAGCCTGGGACACATGTTTTCCAATTTCTGTAGCATTGTGACATTGGCTATGAGGGCTCTTTTTTTTTATTATTATTTCCTTGTGATCTTTGGCATGATATAAATGACAACCCAACATTTTCTTCAATGATTTCTTTAACTTCATAGGTTGTTTTAGATTGTGACTCTCTGAGTATTATACTTTTAGTGTCTGAGCAAAGAGCAACCTTTGTAACTACCCTGCCTCACGACTCATTTGCTAGTTAAGAATGAAGTTAGGGCAGGCATACATTAGATGTGTTTGGAAAAATACAACTCATGCTGAATGTCAAGGAGGTGGACTGTCATTAAGATGGGGAGGAAAGCAGCGTGTTAGGCTCAAAAGTAGCATCTGATGCATCTATTTTATTACGCACTTAAGACCATATTCAAACAGACTAACAAGCCGGCTACATTCCTATTTGATCCTGGTGGGTAGCCATGTAGATTATATAAATGTATTAGATCAGAAAAAAAGAGGCACATATAAATAGTGGCTTGAAGTTAAATAATCATATGCTTATATCCAACCCTTCACTCTTTGAACACCTAAAAACATCTCATCTTTAATACTTTCATAACACAAGAAACCCTGTCTGGGTTTCAAAATGTTCTCTTGCTTCAATAATATTTTAAGAACATAATCATTTGGAACTGAGCATATAAGAATTCCCGGGGCAAAAGCATGCAGGTCAATCCACTCTATCAAGGAGACACTTTTAAGAAATGATCTGAAAGATCCAGACTTCTCCTACTTCTATAACACAGCCAACTCTCAACAGCACAATGTGGCAAAACTGTCACCGCTGTCACCTACACGCTCACAGATACAGTCATTCTGCACAATTACTCTGCTAGCCAAAAACCTACAGTGACACCAAGAGCCAGTGTTCTGGACCGAGCTATTCAGAGCTATTCATTCACTTAGATGTATCTACTGTGTGTTCATGGAGATAGATCCAGGGATTGCCACGGAACAAAAATCTCAGCTCCAGAAGACAATCTTGGTGAGAGGGACTGCAGATGTATTAGGTGAATGAATGAGACTGATTCTCTGAGCTGGCAAGAAGGACGACCACAATTCAGTGCAGAGATAGCTGTACACAAGACAAAACTTGACTGCACCTTTGCCATCACTATAGCCATCAACCATTTGATGAGAAGAGAGGAACTGTGGCTATTCCTTCCCACAACCCCCAGGGAAGACTGACTTCTATCCACTGACCCCTTTCCATGTGACCCAGTAGGTCCCTTGCCTAGAGCCATATAACACAAGCTTTGGGCATTTCAAATATTTTGTTCTAATTTTATTTTTGCCTAAGAGGCAAGGTTACGAACAAGGGGAAAAGTTATGCTTCTCCCAGACAAATTTTTCTTTGCTCTTTCAGACACAATAGAAATTTGAACACAATAATAACTAAAGTAATGACATTGCTGTGAGAAAATGGCTATAATTTCAAGAGACTGTAAGGCTGTAAAAACAGTATCACTTAGAGAAAAATTATCTACAGACCATTAATTGTAGTCCGAATAGGACCTTATTATTTTCAATATCCAATTTTCTATTTTCATGGCTTATTCTCTAAACCTGGAACCTCCAGGCCTGAAAAGAAATGACGTGGCTGCTGCATGGTAAACTCATTTATCAGTAATGATAATTTGCTGGACTCTTACTATGGAATCAATTAAAGTGAAATTCAGCTTAGTGTCAGATACAATGATAATTACCAAGGAATGCTTGGCAACCACAATACTTTAGCCTTCCCTGGTGTGTTTTGAAGGTTTTTATTTATTTTTTTTGATAAATATTAGAAGAACCACATATGAAATAACTAGATTTCCTGATCCTGGACTGCAAACTGAATCTGGACCGGGGAGTTAAATTCTCCTACAAATTTGGCCTATGACGTAGTCTACTTCCGTCAAGTGTTTATGGGTAAGATACTAGAGGGGGGTTTAAGGAACAGATTCCTAGACTCGGTTTGGTTGCATAGAAAGTTTCAGAAAGTGATGAAGATGAAACGAAACAAGTCGTACATAGGTAAATGTCAGGTGACCACCTTCCATGCCTAGCTCTGCTGAGCCTGTCTCTCCATAATCATGGCGCACAATACAGCGCTACAGTCCTCGGTCTACTAGTTAAACACTGCCTACGACTGATGTTTCCAGTCTGTGGTTGCTTCGCTCAGATGCCTCTATCATCACACCTTTGTGAGTCTAGATCATCCTGACAGAAGATTCACTCTTAGGACACAGAAACTGAGCAGGGTCGCCATGCTTTACAGTGAAGTCTTGCAGAGGCAGGAGAATGTTTTCCCATCCCCCAACTCTTCAGCAGATCTGTTTGATAACTCAGAACTTCCTGCACTTCGTGACAGGGGTGCAGCATGGCACGGCCTGTCTCTGGAACAGACACAGCCATGTGGGTAAAGCTTTGAGATACACTCTCAAAAAACAGACAATACGCAGAAAAAAACTGCATATTGACGCAATGGTATTTGACATGACTTAGCTTCCTTTGGAATATTATGCTTTCCTCCTTTGTGAGAGAGGAATCGTCTACTGTGCGCAACTTTGTGGACTCTCTTACATCTTTCCTAGAGCTTTGCCTATCTAGAGCTTGCACCGTACAGCTCAGCGACAAGAAGGAGAAGAATGTCAAGTCTGAAACTTTTCCACTTGTCAGTTACCTAAAACAGCATCAAAGATGAAGGTGAAAGAGGTCATTGCCATGTGAATGGCACGCCAGCTGCAGTGTGTTCTAGAATGCAGAACCACACAAGAGAAAAGTCACTGCCCATGGTCAAGCAATGGGTGGGGACTGAAGGCTTTTGAGGACAGCAGACGACATCTGGCTCCTTCCTTCTGTCATCTTTTCAGCCATGCAGAGTGACACAATCTGGTTCTCTCTCCATCCCCACCCGTTATTTTTCTTTATCTAACTACACTGGACACATTACTTGTTCACTATCATATGCCTTGAAATGTTATTCAGCAGAAAGGTCATTTGATTATGACCTGATGCACTATCATTTGGGAAAACAGACCCTTCTCCTCTGAAAGAAAGCATCAAGCAAAATCGCTGCCTAACAAAATAATGGTTTCCTATTGCATGAAACAGATTTCAATGAGATTCAAGCCTATACGTTAACCCATAGCTGGAGGCTTGGCGAGATATATGGCAAGTTAGTTGGTTAATAAATTGTGAACTGATCAACAGATGCATGAAACAAGCAGCAGGGACTCTCATTAGTAGCAGAGGGAGGGTAGACAGCAAACCAAAGTCCCTGGAGCAAGAGGGGCTTTACCTTTTGCAGTCACCGTGAGTATAGCTGAACAAGTGGCTTCCCCAGCACTATTGGCGGCTCTGCAAGAGTATTTCCCAGCATGCTCTGGGTAAGCATCGACTATAAGCATTAAAGCCATGCCTGTGGACTCCTCAAAATGGAAAACTACATCTTTTGATGGTAGGATTGGCTGGTGGTTATGGAACCACTGAACTGCTGGTTTGGGAACACCAGAAACCCTGGCGTGAAATCTGACTGTCTCCCCGCTGTGCACCCTGAGGCTTGACAGAGGCTGGATGAAGGTGGGCTTTTGGCCAAGGGCCTCCTTCTGAAATGAAACTGATGGAGAGGCATGCCATTGGAGGTCTGATGTAACTTCTTCAGATTTGCTAAAACCTGAAAAGAAGCATGCCAGTTTTTAATGGTTTTTCCCTGCTTAAATCAAAACTCTTTTGGAATTGAAAAACTCTATTTTAAGTTTACCACAGGTTTCAGTGATGAACTAGAATCCAAGCCAGTCCTAATGCTTTGTCACTACTGAGTCAAAGGCACACAAATTCATGCCCATTTTCTAGATAGACAAGCCAAGATACAAACGGCTTAAAGAACAAAATGAATTCCACTATTGCTCATGAAGGCAAAAGTGGAGAATGCAGCTAGGTTTAGGAATTAGTTTTCCCGCTCTGTTTATAAATCAAACTTTTCTGTTTTGTAAGCCACTTTAAATTCATTATTAAGAAAATGTATAATTATAGTCCTTAAAATTAAATAAGAAACTAGAAGTTTCCCTAAATCCTTATGTATTTTTGGATACATCATATAAATTATACTCATTGAGAAAAAATATCATGATTGTATGTGAAATTCTCTTAAAATTGTTGGGTTTTTTTTTTTTTGTGTGTGTGTGTGTGTGTGTGTGTGTGTGTGTGTGTGTGTGACCTGGAGCATGCTAGGCAAGTGCCATACCACCAAGTCACACTCCCAGACCACTGTTATTCTTCTTTAGAATTAAAGTCCTCAGTGACCAAGAAAGCGTTTCTGATTACAGTATAACTAATGAACAGAAACATTAAATCATCTCAACAATGGGTCTCTCAACACTTAGGGGTCCTTTTAGTGTTAGTGAATCTATCTATCCTATGATCAGAGCTGAAGTTATTGTAAAGCCTATGAAATCATAGCTGTGTCAAAACCACGTGAAGATGGTCCGGTCTCTACCCTATCTCAGTAAAAAAGCAAATATACCCATTTTTTTCCCTCAGCATTTTTCTCTCCATTCTGATACATGCTGATCAGGAAGCAGAAAAGCCAGTGGGGACCATAATACATCACAAAACTTTATGGAGAGAAAGCAGGGCAAAATAAAAAGACAAGGGTCCCAAGAGAGCTGGTCAATGAGGAGCAGAAATCGTGTGCAACATAGGAATCACAAGTTAAATGAACAGAACAGAGGGGCCAATGCCTTTATGACTAGCAACTGGAACAGGTACTGTGAAATTCTTAAGTCTTATTCTACCTTCTAGCCGCAGGGTGGCAGTGCTGGACACCTGGCCCACAGAATTACTAGCGACGAAAGCATAGGTTCCTTCGTCCTCAGGATAAGCCTCAGCGACCTCCAGCTGGTAGGTGTCTTCAAACTGTGTCATCCTGAAGAAACGGGACGGCTTGATTTTCCTGTCTTTGCAGTACCAAGACACCTTCAGATCTGCAAAAGAAAACATATTTAAAGCATTAGAACGAGCACAGTTTTCACTTATCCGTAAGCACAATCCTGATTAGACCGTGGACCACGTTTCATTTTTTTTTTTAACTTAAGATCTTAAACCTTTCTTCTGAACACACTGCACCTGTGTGACTATATGACACTCATCTTCATCGAGGAAACACTCTAGAAAGATCCAGCTTCTTCTATCGCTGAGCTAATTGCAGTGTTTCAAACACTAAAATTTTACTTGTATTTTGTAAAAAAAAAACGTTTTTCTTGAGACAGAGTCTCGCGTGGCCCACACCGGCCTTGAACTCGCTGTGTAGAAACTGACCTCTGACTTCAACTGCGCCTGCCTCTAAGTCCTAACGCAGGAGCTGCAGGCACGTGCCTGCCGCCATGCCTAGCCATCGGTTGTACTCTTTTGAGTCATGTTGTATACGGTGTTCAGTGGCTTCAGAAAGGGTTCATTTGTGATGCAGGGTGAGGGTATCTGGGCACTGCGGCCGAGGCATAGGAGAGAATGTGAGGAACATGTCTGCTGCAGCTTACAGAAGGATAAGTCAGCACGAGATGGGAGCAGATTAATGCCCCCATAGAGCCTCAAATGGGTATCCTTACATCTCTACATTCTGTGACCAATGGATCGATGGTGAAAGGCTTTAGCAAAATAGTTGCACAGAAAATAACTTTTTCAAATGGAGAGAGGAAAAACTCATAGGATATAGGCCCCTTAGACTCATCTGACTATTTCCATATGATAATTTGAGCTAGCTCAATAAAAAGACACAATACAAATCAAGGCTGAAATAACATGTTACCATGTTGCTCTAAGGGAATACACACATTTAGTTAAGCGTGTTTAGTGTCAGGGCTGAGCCATCTTGGTCAGGAGCACAGTCAGGACAACTTCCTTATCTTAGTTCTAGTCTAGCTATGCAATCGTTCAGAATTCTGGTGCCAGTCTTGATCTGCGAATGATACCCTCCTCCCCGTGACAGCAACTATGTATGAACTACAGGATCTTCTTTCTAAAGGGACAAACCGTCCTGTTCCCTAGGTTATAAGATACATTAGAGAACGGTATGCTGGTAGCATAGTTTGATAGCCTCTGACCTGGACGTCATTTAATCTCCCTGAATCATGGCTCTCATCTGTAAAGTAGGATGCGCAAATGGAATTCATGGGCTAAACACTGCATAAAGTGTCTGTGAGAGGTCAGTGACATGTCACACATGGAATGACAAGCCACTGAAACAAGAGAGTTATTACAGCAATGTCTGACGCCAAAGGAGATCACAGTGTCTCCGGCAACATGTGAGAGGCTAACGGCATGTGATAGGCAAATGTCCAGAGAATTAAATAGCTATTCCCTGAACTAAACGTGTGTGTGTGTGTGTGTGTGTGTGTGTTTCATCTCCAGGGTGAAGAGCTTGGTACGTCCCACTACAAGGTTCTGAGTTTATTTCTACTGACAATTTTGCCATCAGTGAACCAAAGGAAGCAAACAAGAGCTGGGACCCACTAACAACCAGAGAAGGGATAGAACCTCTCCTGGCAGAGCGTGCAGCCCGTCCCACTTGCCCGCCACTGTCCAAACCGCTCATTGGCTGCTCGTGGCCTCTGTGAGGCTGCCTCCACCTGCCACGCATTCCCTCTCACCTGTATTTCTGCTTTCTCGACTTCCCCCTCTTGACCTCCTGGATACTTTCTCAGCGACCTGTTCTCCCCAGGTCTCCCTAGTGGCAGCCTCATCCGCCCCCTTCCAAGCTTCTCCCCTGCTCTGTTTTTCTTTTCTATTTTTTTCCCTTTTCCCAACACAGTATTATTTCTAAAGACAGACGGGATCATGCTGCCTGGAGGTTAAAAGTCCCTGAGTGGCTCCTCGGTCGCAAACAAGATGAACTCTAAAGTCTAGGCACAGACGGGACAGCTCTGGTGTCTGACCTCTGCCTCTTGCCTATTCCTGAACTTCAACTGTAAGTGGATCCCAGGCCATCAGAGCCTCTCATTCCCTCTCAGCCTGTTATGCTGTGTGCGCTGATCCCACCACCCCTTTTCCCGTGCACACACCTTCTCCAGCTGTCTTTCTGACAGAGAGCACTTTCTGCGTGATGGTATTTATGACCGTGGGATCTTAGACACACGTGTCTCTTCACCTCTTAGAAAGTTAGAGCCCAGTCCGGCCGCTCCTAGCCCTCAGCGTCTCCACAGCAGTGGAGCAGGTAAATATCATTAGATTAAAGTTGAAGAGGCCGCTTAAGCAAACTGTGGCCATATTTCATCATGAGATTAATAATTCTTTATTATTTAATTTATCTGTCATTCTCTAAGCCTCTAATGGTTCAGGCTTATTTCCTGTAGAAAAACTCTAGCGAGGAGCGAGCAAACGTTAAATTTACAGTTTTCCAAATTTCCTTTCTACCAGTAGGGGGCACCAGAGACCTTCAGCAGAGAATGCTTTCCTAGTGAGACAGCAGCCTGAGACTGTTCACTCAGGCTTCAAGCCTTCCTTCCTCCCTACTTTGAAAGTGTGTGTGTGTGTGTGTGTGTGTGTGTGTGTGTGTGTGTGTGTGTGTATAGTGTAGATGTGGTATGTTGCATTTTAAAATGAAATTACTGCATTAGAAGAACATTATCAAACTATCTTCTATGTACTGGTATTCAGCATGACTCAAAAACCGCACGTCAAAGTCCATAGAACTTGCCTAACATTTATACCCAGTGCGAGCCTCCAAAGGCTGTAATAAATGAATGCATTAGCAGCAGTCACTCGGGAGCCATGCCTAAGGTGCCTTACATACATCATGCTTTAATTATGCTCATAAACCGAGCAGGTCTATTAGGTTTCTTGATTAGCATCTCCATCCCAGAGGAGGACACCATGAGGTCAGAAGATCTATTGAAATCCTAACTTGTTTAGGAAAATAGCTGTGGGCAAAGCAGAAATTGGGTTACAAACTCTAATGGAAGAGCCTAATAAACAAAACAATGACTACCAAGACTGGAGAGTTCCCCTGTAGGGTCGCCACACGAAAACCAAGAAAAAGAGGAAGTCGTTTTCATCCGGTTCAACCAATCATTCTTTCCTTTGATTTATCTCGTGAGTGTCTGAGGTCAGGCCACAATCATTCCTACACTTTTAAAACTATTTTCTTCTCCAAGTCAAGTGCGGGGAATGGCTGGTGACATTGGATAAACAAGCCCACGATTGAAATGGAAACAGATAACCCCGAATGGTGGTTCTGTGCGAACACCAAGTCAGACGCTGCCTAGAGGTTTGTTTAGTAAACAGCCTTGTGTATAATTTTAAAGGGTTGATATTAGCTATCTCACAGTATCTATTTCATCCATCACCAATTTTCCACTGAGTCTCTGCTATGGACCAAAAGCATCCTTTCTGGGCAAGGGCCCTCTTGCTTTCCTGGAGTCTCTTCCAGGTTGCACAGGGATCCAGACACTAAACTATAATCCCTGCTCTCGTGAGACATACGTTCTAAGTTTTAATATAATAGTTTTCTCATTATATTCATGAGGGAAAGAGGACCAACGACACCGTAAATACATATGTAAGTAACCCCCTGGATCCAAAATTCCCATCTCGCCTGAGTTTAAAGCCTATACTTTTGTCCACAACGGGACTATACCTCCCACACGCACTGTCCATAGGCTCAATAATACCTCACATGGAAATGGTTTCTCCTGAAATCTATGAAAATGCTACAATAAACTCATGACAATTGCAAGCTTTGTCATAATTTCCCCAGTAAGATTTTAAAATGTAGCTACAATTATAAGGATGTTTTTAAGACATTTGCGGAAAAATCTTCAAAGAGTTTCAGAAAGAATAGTTGTACTACCTTAACAATTTTTAAGGATACAAAGCAGTACTATATAATAATAATATACATATAAAACAATATATATACAAAACAGTAGTATATATAATAATGATATATTCTTTTGTTTTGTTTTGTTTTGTTGTTTTTTCGAGACAGGGTTTCTCTGTGGCTTTGGAGCCTGTCCTGGAAATAGCTCTTGTAGACCAGGCTGGTCTCGAACTCACAGAGATCCGCCTGCCTCTGCCTCCCGAATGCTGGGATTAAAGGTGTGCACTACCACCGCCCGGCAATAATGATATATTCTTAATTAAACAATTCTAAGGGAATGAGAGATGACTCAGAGGTTAAGAGCACTGGCTGCTCTTTTAGAGGACCCAGGTTCAATTCCCAGCACCCACATGGCAGCTCACAGCTGTTTATAACTCCAGCTCCAGAGGACCTGGTACCCTCACACACATAGATGCAGGCAAAATAAATAATCAAATAATTCTAATATATCTGCTGCCAAATGTTCACTCAGGTTTAAATCACTCATGAGAGATCTTCTGGAAGGAGGAAAGGATGAAGAACACTGTGCTTCACACTATCCTGGTGTAAACACCAGCAAGGACACCTTTTTATCAAATGCCTACCTGTTCCCGAGACTCGGCACTGGAAACGCGCTGGCCGACCCTCGGACGTGACTGTGTCCTGAAGAGGAGTGATGATGGCAGGGGGGTAAACTGGCATCTCCTGATCTGGAGACACAACTTCTGGAACTAAAGAAAGAAACCAAAAAATTTGTCATGTGCCCTTATAGCTCTCTCCATTGGATGCCCACGGATTTCACAGGAGAGTATCTTTAGGGGTGGGTAAGCTATCCATTGTTACTCCCCTGGGAGAGCTTCAGGTCAGCTTCCTACCTTCCACAGAAAGAGAAGCTGAGGTTGTGGCTACTCCATAGTCGTTCTTGGCTTCACAGGTATAGACAGCCGCATCCTCCGGGAAGGCCTCAATGAGCAACAGCGTGTACTCCTGCCCATCGTGGAGGAACTTGCACTTGAAGCCAGCGGAAAGCAGCTGGTCCTCCTTGTACCAGGAAATTTTGGGCTGTGGTCTGCCCGATATCACAGCGCAAAAGCGAGCGGGCTTGCCAGACTGTACGGTGACAGGCTGGAGCTCCTGCAGGACTTGGGGTGGTTCGGGAGCTAGAAGACAATGCCAGGAAACAGCCCATGAAGGAGAACCAAGGATAACAGTAGATAGCCAGCAACTCTCCACTCATTTGTTTCAAGGTAGCTATGTGTCTAGAAACACAAAACCTCAGCGTAATGATATCTTTACTTGCCTCAGAATATCAGAATTTTTTTTTTTGTGCTACGAGGGATTCTTTTTCCTTTCAAGGAAAGGAAATAACTTTAGAACGCTTTTTAAAAAAGTTTTTTCATAAGAGGCCAGGCGGTGGTGGTGCGCGCCTTTAATCCCGGCACTCGGGAGGCAGAGGCAGGTGGATCTCTGTGAGTTTGAGGCCAGCCTGGTCTACAAGAGCTAGTTCCAGGACAGGCTCCAAAGCTACAGAGAAACCCTGTCTCGAAAAACTACAAAAAAAAAAAGTTTTGTAAGAGGTGCTAAGAGTTATAAGGCACCTAAGTATGACATCATTCTGGTTCATTGGTGGCGCACAACACTGGACAGCTAAAAATCTAGAACAATTCTCATATCCTACCTACTTTTAAAAGTCATTTGAACTTGAAATATCCCATTCAGGTTCATTTGCTTTACAAGTATTTATGTATGTATACGCCACAGTGACCCTGTTACGTACAGAGACTGGTGGGGTGTGAGCATCAGCTGGTTGAACACTATTCTGTATGAGTAGAGTACCAATAAATAGCTTTTAAAACTTTAGCTTTATGATTATGTTAATCAGTGTTTATCCTCAGTGTTGCATGAGGAGACCACTAACAAGGAGAAAGGCTTCTATGGGGCTGCATCTGGTACCACTTCACGTCTCCACTCTTCCACCTCTTTGCTACAACTACAGAGGAAACAAAACTGGCTGTCATGGCAACGGCATCTTTCAGGGAAACCAGGGAGTATGGCCAGAGGATCATCTTTAGGAATGTTAAGACAACTCCTAGCACCCCTCCATCTGACTTGCAGGCGTTTTCTCCAAGACAGCGAGAGACGTGGCTGGGAGGCAGGTTCTACTCTTTCCTACGTGTCTAGGTTAGGCTCTCCCGTCAAGCTTTAAATTCAGCGATGGCATGTCTAATGAGGACAGAAGAGGTTCACTGACATCCACCTGAGGACGATCAGGAAGCTCCTGGAAGCATGAGGAATTTCACTCCCAAAGGCAAAGCACTGATCTCCGAGCCTGGGGCAGAGCCTCATTCGGCCTGTGGCTCTCTAGGTACACCAGGGCCTCCGAGGAGATCTCTGGGTGTCTCCAAGCTTTACACTGAAGGCTGAAAATGTCTCCATTGCTTGTATAGCAATGTTATTTACATTTAAACAGTTAGGATAGAGAACCACAACAGCTTAATGCCGTATACGGACAGCCATCTGGAGTATATTATAATTGACACACAGTGGATGTTCAGTAGTGTCAATCAAACAAACGAAGGCCCGGCCAGCAGGCGCTTCCTGGAAATGACATCTCAGCAGTCCTTTCAGCAGCTGCTCTTTTTCCCACAGGACTGATGTGGACACAAACGCAGTTACATCCAGATGAGTGCCATGGGCTTGTCTGAGAATCCTCAGGCACCACTACTGTGGTGGTGGCATAAAAGTGGATTCCAGACGAAGCCACAGACATGTAAGTCTAACCACGTACCATTGACATAGAGAGTGACAGAACTCCTGTTCCTTCCTGCCACAAAGGTGTATTCGCCTGCATCGCTATGTCTGGTCTCAGATATGAACATCCGGTGAATCCTTCTCTCCACCACATACTGGTGTCGTTCTTGAACTTGGAAATTGATTTCAATGCCATCTTTATACCAATGGGCATCAACGTCATCTTCATTGACCTCAAACTCCACAACGGCACGCTGCTTCTCAATGACCTGTTGATGGAACAGCACAACAAGAAGACTGAAGATGAATCTGATTCTAGTTCAGTTAATCCATTTCGCTTAAAGAGCATGAAAAATCAGGTCCTCATGATATCATGAGTCGGCTGATTAAATTTTATCCTGCATATTTCTGGGTAAATGGTACCCAAACCTCTTGTGTAGGGAATCAAACTCATACCTGGGCTAATGAGGGCAGGATGCTCAAGGAGACAATTATTTTGTCTTCTAACGTTTGTGCTTTAATAAATAATAACTGAAATGATGACATTTTACATCTGGGGGTATTTAATTATTTATAGAGGTCTTTGAAGCTACCCTTCAATCTTATTTCACATCATATGAACTATAACTCTGTAAGTCAGAGAGCAATTACTGTCCTCAGCTTCAAAGTGGGCAAACCAAGGTTCAGAACTAGAAAATGAGGGAAGAGAGGCTCGGCTGATCATGCGAGTCTTCACTGCAAGCCGTTTTTTGTTTGTTTGTTTTAAACACAGAACAAGCTCTCTAAAGCATGACAGTTTTTTCTGGAAGAGAAAAATGATGGATCTGAACTCAAAATGAATTTCTTAGAATACATTCCCTCCATTATGTCCTCTGGGAGATCAGCACCCAAAAGGAGAAGCACTGTAAGCCCAGCAGACACTATGGTGGTTGGCACGGGAAATTAAAGGACATACTTGCTGAGTGACAAGAAACTGTGACTGTACTAATGGCAGCCTAAGAACCCAAGCCTATGGGGAAAAGCTAACTTCAGTCTTTAAAATGCCGAGATTAGAAAAGTCAGAAATTAAAGCATAAGGATGGATTAAGAACTATTGATGATTTGTCAAAAATTCTATATGTCGACAATACCTGAACCTCCTTCTTAATACTTCGGATGCGGACATCCCTGCCCTCTACAAAGAGGTTAGCCGTTGACATGTTGCCACCTGCCACCACTGAGTACTTCCCGGCATCAGACATCCGTGCGGATGGGATCAGGAGGCGGTGGACATATTTCTCCTTCTGAATCTTTATCCTGTGGGTGGAAGGAAACTGGAGCTTAATGCATGGGACTCAAAAGGAAGCTGGAATGGCTGGAAGACAGCAAGGCAAGGTCACTGACCTGTCTGCCACCTGAAGCTCTTGACCATCCTTCATCCACTGGACAGTAATGTCAGGTTCGGAAACTTCGCACTCAAACATAGCGCGCTTCTTCTCCAGAACCTTAATGTCCTTAATGTGTTTCCTAAATTCGATGTGACGAGCTGCAAAACAGAGCATAAAAAATTAGCACTCGACATCGTTGTTGATATGGAAGTCACATGCTATTCGATCTGCACACCTGCAGAGGCATCTGACTCACAGATACGAGGCAGGTTCCACCCCAGGATAACTGTGAGTGTGACCCAACAAGAAACCTGTAAACTCACGTCAGACATTTTGGGGTTTGGAACTCATTTTGTAAATTTATAACATTGTTTTTAAATATGAACAGGACTCCATCCTGTTACTATGCCATGGAAAATGAATGTATGCTTGTTTTCAGTTAATTAATACATGGATGTCCCAGCTGGACACCCTGAATTTAATGAATATGAGCGCCAAGCCAATATGGCCCAGAGAAGCCAAAAGGTTAGATAATTCTGATTTACTAGAGTGTATAATTCAATGTATATTATGATTTAGAGTATATAGCTCAATATATATGTATATGTATATATATATTAGAGAACATAATTTGATGGTTTCTGCTGTATTGTAGAGCCATCACCATCATTCTAAAGGCATTTCATTTTTCTCAGAAAGAACTCAGTCATCTCTTAGCCATCACATCCACTTTCCATCAATTCCTGCTAGACTGAAGCTAATGATCTGTGTCTCGGGAGACTCGTGTATTAAAGCCATTTCATATAAACGGATGCATACAGTATGTGTGACTCTGTAGCTGGCTTCTCACAGTTCACGTATTTCTGGCATTTACCCATATTCTAGTTTGGGTTCCTAATTTCTTTTTATTTCAATTCCCACCCCAGTTGGTTGGACATACCACATCCAAGTTGTCCATTCTTTAATTGGAAGATTCATATTTTATGCGGTCTATTTAGCTGTCTTTTCTTGGGGACCCATTTAGGAAGTCATACCTTCAACATATAGGGTGGCGGTAGATGTGGCTTTTCCAGCCACAAATGTGTAGTCGGCAGCATCTCCAAAGTGAACATTCCTGATGTTTAGTGAGTGGGTGAGCTTCTTGGTTCGCATCTGGCACCGGTCCGTTGATTTGATTTCCACACCGTTCTTTAACCATTTATAAGAAATGCCTTCATAGTTTACTGTCACCTCAAAAGTTATGGTATCTTTTTCTTCAGCGTTGATGTCTTTCAGCATGGAAGTTATCATGATAGCTGCACAAGAGGATTAAAGGGGGAGACACCTGGGTATGCAATAGAACTAAGCAGCAGAACCAGAGTGTCGAATGCTTTCTGTCTACGTGTTGACGTGATGAGAATTTAGGACTAGGAGCTTTGACACTGTTCACGTATGAGGGAAGGCCAGCTGAGAGAGAGACAGGGACAATAAAGTGACAGACACAGAACCCTCTCTCTAGGTAGATTTTTGATTATGTTATCATTAGAAACTTTTATTCACACGAAGAGGCTAGCAGAGACTCCTTGTGAGCACATAGTAGATGTTCTAATAAGAAATGGCTTTTAGGAAATTAAATGATTTGGAAATGAAAGTGTAGAACATGAAAAACCATGTCTGCTAGATCTTTAGATACATGTATGTGCTCATACCACACCACCCATCCAGGCACGTGCACACATATATAGCTATGCGTTTACTTACGGGTCACTGTCAGGGTAGCACTGACTTGGTCATTGCCGCAAACAAAAGTGTACTCTGCGGAGTCTTCGGTACTGGTGTTCATGATGACCAGCTGGTGGAGCTTCCCCTGCACGACTATCTTGAACTTTTCACTCATTTCAATTTCCACACCGTTCTTCAGCCACATGGAAGGAACGTTGAAGTGGGACACCTCACACTCAAAGGAGGCCGCTTTGGTTTCGGGAACCTCAATGTTCTTCATAGTCTTCGTGATGTGTAGTGCTGGGGGAGGAGGGGAATCAGAAAACAGCTCCGTTAATGCATGTTTAAACACAGAGGAAGGAAGACAGCAGCGAACCTAGAGGAGTCCCCGGGGAACACTCACTTTCTACAAACAGCTTGGCTTTGCACTCCAGCTGCCCCACCACGGCTGTGTATTCCCCAGCGTCAGACGGGGAGATGTTCTGCAGCATGAGCTTATGGACCTTCCTCTCGGAGACTAGTCTGTGCTTGTCACTCGGCTTAATCTCCACATTCTTATGGAACCATTTTACTGGGACTGTGTCGTGGGACACGCTGACTTCAAAGGCGACAGTAGCATTTTCCAGGGCAGTCACGTCCTTCGGTTTTTTAATAATCTTGACAGCTGATGGGGAAAGTTGGAGAAATTCAGTGATACAATTACCACGAAGGCAACTACAGGTTGTCTACCTACCCAATGTTCAAGTCAACTTACTTTCGACGTGCAGCCGGGCGCTGGCTCCTAGTTTTCCCAGTTTGAAGCCATAGACAGATTCATCTGCCAGGGTGCAGTTTTTAATCTTCAGAGAATATAGTGTGCCTTTGACTGAGATCTCATACTTGTCACTGGAATCCAAGACGACTCCATTTTTGATCCACTGGACACCTTTGACGTCTGGGTGTGTAAGTTCAACGGAGAAGATAGCATCCTGTGTCTCTGTCACTGTGAGGTTCCGCAGAGTCTTCTTAATTTTGACAGCTTAAGGAGAGTTAAGAATTAGTTTAGAAAATATCAATGATGACCAGCAAACAAAAGAGGTTCTCCATCTGATCAACTCCAGTCAGCCTGCAGAATGCTTAGTCAACATTTTACAATTCTGTAGTACTTCCTTTTAAAAGACACGTGGCAACTGCTTAAGAGAATCTGAGATTCAGTTGGAAATGGACATTGCGCAATGATTGTGCTATACTTCAGTGATCTGAAGTTTTCATATCATATACTAACAGCATAATAGACTGACTGGATAAGAGTGTAAGAGGGATGCATTATTAATCTCTGATGCAACTCTTTCACAGACCCTAATCAATGCACACATGCACGCACACGTGCACACATGCGTGTACACACACACATACACACAAAATATACCTGATGAAAATTTGCACATTCTCTTATGGAATTCATATGGAAAAGTTGATAAAATAATGATCTTATAAAGTGAAGATGTATGTGACCCTAAATGGCCATCGGGTTTGACTTTCTTGATGGTAACAGTTAAGAAAGTAGGCAGGATTTGGGGCTGAGAAGGCTGTCCATCCATGACTGACCTTCTACTTTCAGCTTGGCAGATGTTTTGGAAGTGGCGACCTTGTAGGTGTATTCTGCAATATCGTCCAACTTGGCAGCGACAATGATAAGTCTCCTTTTGTGGCCATCAGATTCACTTCTGAAGTTGGTACTCAGAGCCAAGGGTTTTCCATCCTTCAACCACTCCCCCTCAGACTCAGGGTTGGCAACTTCACACTCAAACACAGCTTCCTGGGACTCAGCTACAGTCTGGTCTGTGAGCGGCTTGGAGATGGCGCCCCCTTCAGAACAAAAGTAGAGTACAAATGAGTCCTTTAAAATATCCACAGACCAAAGCAATCACTGCACAATTAAACATTAAACATTAAATTTTAAAAACATGATTTTAAACATAAAAAGTTACTTTTACCTCTATTTAGAAAGCACCACAAAAATCCCTTATTCTAAGTATGCCTGACTGAAAACCAGAGAATACATTGTGCAAAGAGAAAAGGCAGAATAAAGAATTCTGAAATCGGTAACACATGGTATGCCACATAGATAGCTTTCAATTCCATTCCTTGTTTTTGAAAGCATGCTATTTGGTCTTCTAAGAAGTTTCTTCATATATGTTTTATACTCATGAAAATTTTTCTGAACAAGATGTCTACGTCAATAATGTGTTTATTGCTCATTTGTTTGGGACAATACCTTACTCTGTAACACAATTTGGCCCCCACACTCATGGGAATCCTTTTGCCTCAGCCTTCCAAGTACTAGGATTATAGGCATTGAACCATCATGTCCAGATTTCATGTTTTTAAAAGAAACATTAAATATATTTCTTATATACCCAAATCCCTGAGTTGAAATGTCATCTCCAATATTTTCTACTGTCCCTTCACCCCATTGTTATTGGAAGCAACAGAAACTGCTTTAGCTACTTAGCTGCGTAGGCACCTGTTTTCCTCTAAATCCTGAATTCCAGGAAAGACATACACCCACTTCACTTTTGTGTTTTGAGTTTCTGGTAATGTATCGCCTATGCCAGGTACTTTTAAAATGCCAAGTGAAATCACATAGGGGCTTAAGTCTTCTCTTTTTATGTACTTAAAATGATATTGAAAATAATCTTATAAATGTAAAGGACCCAAGATTTTATTTTATAGGTCTTTTATGGCTAAATCGTTAAGGAAATATGTCATAAAGTACAAATTATGAGACTTTCACATCAAGTAGGACTCGCTTTTATCATCTGACCTGCTTAGATACCAGAAGAGTCAAAGCTGAGCAGAATACAGTTTCTCAAAACTCAAACTGTAATGAACCATAATGGTTAATGATGCCTTCTACTTCTGTGTGGATAAGCAAACTATAATTACCAGTCTTCATTCTAAAGCTACGGATTTCTGCTGAATGGGAAAGGCTATGCTTCCCCCTCCCATCATGAAACACACAGATGAATTAAGTTGTATTTATAATAGAAAATATTCATTGGGTCCACAAAAATGAAGTAAGAGGAACATGTTTGAAGGATAAAGAATGCTGAAAAAATTAACCGTGCAGCAAAGTTAAAACAAAGCTCAGTTTAGCAACCATTTACTCATTGTGTATCCTGAGGAGTACACAGAGAAGAGAAAGAAGGAATCAATTCTCTGTTCAAGGACCATACGCTTTGGTGTGGGGAAAGGAAACAGGGAATAAGCCACGTGTATAAAAAGGGTCGTGAAAGTTGAAGACAAAGGGGTCCAGGACTGGAGAAAGAATGAAGGGGCTAAAGAAAGCTCCAAGGAGGAACTGGCACCTGAGAGTGACATACAGATGGCATCTGAGATAGGGCTGGGTGAATGCTCACAATTTAGGCTGGTAGATCAGAAGTGAGGGCATGAATAGCCTTGAGATCAGTATGAGAAGAGGTATGGCAGTGAGAAGTAGATGAGGATTTGAAAAACAACGGGAAACAATGTCTTTATAACTACAATAGTGGCTCCCCAGATCTTAGGCTGAATGATCAATACACAAACCTGCCACGGTAAGTTTTCCAGACGTTGTGTTTTCTCCGGCATAAAATGCATATTCTCCTTCATCATCCTTCATCATATTCAGGACTATCAGCTTGTATATTTTCCCATGAGCTTCAATTTTATATTTAGAACTGGGCTTAATTTCTTTGCCCTTAAAATTCCATAAGACATCAATTCCTGAGTGGGACAGCTCAACCTCGAAGACCACATTTTGAGTTTCTGTGCACGTCAGGTCATGG
Source organism: Ondatra zibethicus (assembly GCA_004026605.1). Classification (NCBI taxonomy): domain Eukaryota; kingdom Metazoa; phylum Chordata; class Mammalia; order Rodentia; family Cricetidae; genus Ondatra; species Ondatra zibethicus. The sequence goes on along the minus strand of PVIU01000921.1, from coordinate 145,552 downwards.
AGACCTCTGATGATTTTAATTTCTAGAGAAAAGGAAAATATTGGGCAGTCATTTTTACAGCGAGAATGTAAAATGCTTAAAGCAGTAGCTCATTACATGGAATGGTCCTTACTCTCTACAGAGAGGTTACAGCTAGTTTCGACTCTGCCGACCATCAGCTTGTAAGGTCCTTCATCAGAAGCATGAGTTCGGTTAATCACAAGTCTCTGTTTGGTGCCTTTGACAATGGGTTGTACACGGTCATCAGGCTTGATTTGTTCATCATCGAGGTACCATTTAACAGAAGTTACATCAGGGACCGAGACCTTGCATTCAAGCACAGCCTTGGTACCTTCTATCACACTGACATCTTTCAGAGGTGTTATCACATCAACACCTGCAAAGGAAGACCAAAGAATTGTAGGAATGTGAGTTTTGTTTAAAATGTCTGCACATTCAAGTTCTTCAGCTCAATGTCAATGGAAACATAAAACTAGATCTGGGGTTATAGCTCATCATAGAGACCTGCTTTGTATGTGAAACACCACGGGTTTGATCCCCGGCATCCATTTTTTTAAAGGAGAGGAATTAACATAAAACCACGTAAGACTCACTATAGACAGAGACATGCCCACTGGTAGACAGTCCGAGGGCAGGGAGAGTGAAGGAGTAGTTCCCAGCATCCTCTTTGGTCATGTCTTCAATAAGCAGCATGTGGGACTGTTTGTCTATCACAATGTGAACCCTGTCACCGTGCTGTACTTCTTGGCCATCTTTCATCCAGACGCCTTCCACATTTTCTAGGGAGACTTTGACTTCAAGCTGAACAATGTCGCCCTCGCAGACCTTTTGATCACTAAGTCCTTGGAGAATCGCAATAGGTCGAGCTGTGAAAGATGGAGAGAAATGAATGTCATGGTTCTACCCTTGACCCTCCTGCTGCACACCGCAGTGTCGGGGATGGAAGACTCACGTTTCATCTTCAGTTGACAGGTTGTCTTCTTCCCGTCAACCACGAAGCTGTACTCTCCCTGGTCCTCTTTGGTTACGTCCTTGACTGTGAGGTTCTGGCGCCCACGGCGGGATGTGATTGAGTATTTGCCATTGGACTTTAGCTCCTCATCATTGTGATACCATTTGCCTTCTATGTTTTCTGGGGATATAATACACTCTAGCTCTCCTGAGGATGACTCTGGGACTTCTATGTCTTGAAGTTCTTTCAGGAACTCAACAACTGCACCTGAAAAATAAGATGAAGGTGAATTAATGTGAGTTATGAAACTAGAGTATAGATAGAGATGCTGCCTTATATATCTATTATCTTCCTCTCCTACTTTCAAGAATTGTCTTTTGTATCTTCCTGCTAGTGAGTCGAGAAAGGTTTTACCACAAATCAGTTATTTTAATTTTTGAATTTTTTTGAAAGCAGAAGGATATATTTCAATGAAGACATTTTAAAGTGAGGCCACAAAAACAACACTGCTTTAAAAAAATCCAAATTGTCAACATTTTTGATTAACAATATAAATTGATGATATTTGATATAAAATTTGCATCTAATTCCCTAAAATTATTTTTGTGAAAGGAGCTATGTCTAGATAATTTTATCACAGAATAATGAATGACTCCAGTAAACAATGTAGTCATTATTTATTTTACCTTCCACAATAAGTTTGGCTGTTGTTTTGACGTTTTCATCTTCCACAAGTACACAGCTGTAGTCTTCAGCATCGGATGTGTCAATGGTCAACACAGACAGGAAGTGAACCTTTCGGTCAGAGTGCATCCTATACTTATCTCCTGCATTAATTTCAATACCATCTTTATACCATTTTACTTTGACAAATGGTTCTGAAGTTTCACATTCAAATGTTGCCATGGTATCCTTTTCCTTAGCAACAACATCTTGCAATTCTTGTGTGAAAATGATCAATTGCTTGGCTACAAGGGGAAAAAAGAAAATTAAACTCAAACAATTTGAATAATGGGAAAAGAAAAACATTTAAATATGTCACAGGAGATTCATGGGCATAGAGAGAGCACACTTAAATGAAATATTTTCTGATTACCTTGGACAAGTAAGAATGCATGACTTGAAGTTTCCCCAGCTATATTGATGGCCTTTACCATGATGCTGGCAGAGTCTTCTGCAGTCACATCTCTTATGACCAGTTCACAAACATTGTCTTCTGGCCAGTACCAGTAGATGCGGTCAGACCGCTCAATTTTTACACCGTTCCTGTACCACTCGCATTCAGGGTCTGGTTTTCCCACAACTCTGACTCTAAAGTGGGCATCAGATCCTTGGCCAACTGTCTGGCTTTGGATTCGTTCAAAGATTTTGGGTGCCTCCATACTAGGGCTAAGTTCAATCCTCTCAGGTTTGAACGTTGGAATAGTGACTTTGCCTTCTTCGGCGAGGGCTTTCTTCTCCTCTTCAGTTAATTCTTTGGTCCAATGCAGCAGCTCATCCTTTGTTTTCTTGAGGAGTTCTTCATAAGATTCATCCTTCTTGCGAGACTTGAGCTCCACGGCTGTGATAGCCTCGTAGTACCCTTCCTCTGTCCTGCGCTTAAATTTACTGCGCAGTTCTTCGGACTCCTCGGGCACCTTTTCATGGGTGATCCTCTCAGCCCTTTTCAGTCTCACTACTTCTTTGGTTTCACTGGTGTCAGTGGGTCTGTCTACTTTTTGCACTTCAAACTGAAGTTTTCCCGGCTCGTGGATGTGGAACTCAGGCTTTGGCTCAGGAGCTCGCCTGAGAACGGACCTGAAATCCTCCCTCTGCTGGATCTCGAGTTTTACTTTATGCTGTATCATGCCTTCAGGATTTTCTGCCGTGACCCTGACTTCACCTGTATCATAGGATTTGCAGTCCACAATATCCAGATAATGAATCCCATCATAGCGAACTCTGAATCGTTTGCTTTTACGGATGAGCTGTCCATTGAGGTACCAGTTGACCTTGGGCTGAGGGTAGCCAGTTACTCGGCAGCGGAATCGGGCGGTCTCGCCTTCAAGCACTCTCACTGGCTCTGGGAACAAGACAATGTCTGGCTTTTGCTTTTCCTTCTGATCTGCTGTCACACCTGTGAGCGCGCCTTCATGAGCCATCCTCTCTAGCTCTTCAATTTTCTGTAAGCCTTTCTTCCCCTCAGGTAACTGAGACTCTTCCACTAGACCTTTCTCATCTTTGACAATCAGTGTGGCAGATGTGTGATCGGTCCCGTATTTGTTAGTGGCTCTGCACGTGATCACACCACTGTCTCGAGAATATGCAACTCCGTAATCAAGGCTGCAGTATCCGAATTCATTAATCATACGGAGCCTGTTGGCCGCCTCCAGCGGCTTTCCGTCGTGGAGCCACTCGACCACCATCGTCGGGTCACCGATCGGCGTGAGTCTGCATTCAAAGTGGGCAGGTCCAAAGCGCTTCAGCCTGAGGGAAGTGAGTTTCTTCTTGAAAAACGGCTTCTGCTGTTTCTCCTTGTCATAGAGGTCCCCCTCTTCCCACTGCTCTTGGCCGTATCTCAGATGCAGAGGCTCCAGCTCTGGGGCAGCAATCTCCTTTGCTCTGTACGTCCCTCGTGGGATGATCAGTTTTCTTTCTGGTTCGGGTTCGGCAAACTCAACCTCAACATTGACTTTGCACCTTGTGGTGTCCCGGCCTGCCTTATTAATAGCAGTGGCAGTATACCAGGCAGAATCCTGGCTGATGGAGGAATCGATCTTTAGGGCAGCTTCTCCTTTGGTTCCTTCAATCCTGTTTTAAAATATGAAAACAAAACCATTAGTATAGTGGCAGCACCTTCTGCTTATTTGACTGTTAGATTTGTATAAGATGTTTAATTTGACTATCTTTTCAAACAGACCTGATCCTCGGGTATTTATGAGGCACAATGATGTCACTGTTTTTCAGCCACACAATGTCAGGGTTGGGGTTACCCGTAGCTCTGACTTTCATTTCAAGCCTGGAACCTTCCTTTATGTTGACATTTTTCAGCTTTTCCACAAATGCTGGTTTTATCTGGTGTTCCACAGCTGCAAGAGAAAGGCCACAATTTAGAGCAGCTGGGGGCTGGAGTGCCTGGTTGTGACCCAAATTGAAGAAACAGTTTGCTTTCGTTTTAATAAAAACTCTCGCTTTACCTTCCACAGTTAAAGTCACAGATATTGTAGATTTTCCTGCTCTGTTTTGGGCAACAACAGTCCATTCTCCAGAGTCACTGGGTGACGCAGGAACAATAATCAGCGACTGAGTTCCATCTTCTTTAATGACAACTTTATGTGTATAATCATTGACAATTTGCTGCCCTGTTAAAAATAAGCAAACACAAGATAGGTGGGCTTTTTTTTTGCATAGTTGGATATACACATAAAAGTTTGTTTCTGTGTTCAGTGACTCATGAGTGAAGCTTTACCATACTTACCATTGTGAAACCAGAATGTCTCTGGCATGGGTCTACCCACAACCTTTAAGTCAAATCTGGCAGTCTGTCCTTCTAAACATTTGAAAGAAGCAGGTTTTAACACAAAGACTGGTTTATACAGTCTCTCCAGTTGTGATTCATCTGTTTCCTCCAGTCTGCGTCCAGGGGACATCCGCGCAGGTGACATCCGTGCCGGGGACATTCGTGCAGGGGACATTGCAGGTGACACGCGTATGGGTGACCTGCTCACTGAACGTGGAGAGACAGATCTGGAAAATGAAGGTAACCATTATTTCATGAAGCATGCAGGGAGCACAGAAAAAAAACTGTCTGTCTTAATTGGTGACGTTACTTTGGAATATACTTCTGCATGTTTTAGAATTCACCCCAGACCCACTAAACTCAAAGAAGAATATATTATTATTCCTAAGGCTGTGTTCTGCTATGTTAAACCCATGTCACTCAACACACCCAGGTTCCCAGACTCAAAATCTTAGGCAGCCCGTATTACCATCTTTTCATTTCACCTTTAACTAAATTAGTCATTACATTTTTGTGATTAAATTACTAAACTATGTTAGCAACTGCTCATTGTTTGAACCAAATAAATAAATGTAGAGAAATAAAATATCTACTTTAATCTAAGAGGAAGAAAAATATAAAAATTAGATTTGCTAACAAACAATGCAAAACCCTACACTAATTATGTATTCAGATTGGCTTGCATTTATAATGTGACTATTAGCCTGGATGAACTAAATTGATTTTTTCACAGTCTCTTGGAATCTCAGTGTTACCATTTTCAAAATAGCAATTACACCCACTCTACTGTAGGGTTGCTTTATAAATTCAGGGTATCATTTATTAAGATCACACATTAAATGAACAGGCATTGTTGTTGCCTTAGGTATATAGGAAAATAGTTTGCTATACTGATGAAAATTCTTTGTTCATCAAAGAGCAATTGCCAGCATCATCAGTGGTTGGCTTCTGTACTTTTTCAGTTCTTAATTTTCATATGTTAGTAATTTTCTACAGGGATGTTTGGTGTTTTCAAACCATTTGAATACCACTTAACTCCAAGTAGAAGTCTTACCTGATTCTGCTGACTGCTTCTGGAGTGGGTATGTAAGTTGGTGCACTGAATGGTGCAGCAGGCTCCACATACAACTTCCCTGAGCAAATTGCATTTCCTTTAATATTGCTGGCGAATGCAGTATAGATGCCCTCATCTTCTGGGAGGACAACAGGAATACGCAGACTGGCTCTGCCATCCTGTAGAAAGTCCATTTGGTATCTTTCCCCATGTCTGATGCGCTTGCCATCTTTGTACCATGCAATCTGCAGAGAACATCATTTATGTGTGGATAAATTAGGATTTAATTTAATCGTGGTATAATTTTTTTGTGTGTCTACCACAAACATTTTTATTTTACCTTGGGTAACGGATATCCAGACATCTTGCAATGAAAAGTGACACCCATCCCTTCAAGAATTCTATAATTTTTTATTCTTATATCAAATCCTGACTCGATAGCTTCAGATTCAGAAATGTCTACTGCCATCCTTTCTTCGCCATCTTCCTCAAGAAGCTCTTCCAATGTAGTCTTTATTATTCTGTATTCAATTTCTTTAATCAGCCTCTCTTCAAAGGAAGAAATATGGAATTCCTATGTGGTAAAAAGATGACAACTTGTTAATCACATCCTCACAGGTAGAAGTCCTTTAAGGATACATATTAGTTTCAGTGTTAAGGACTTATTGACATTTTTAACTGTGAGAAGAGTCTAGGAGGTTTCTATATTTGGTTTAATTTTATTCTACATAGAAGGCATCTTTATGGCATTTTATATAAAATTGTATTCCCAGAGTATGGGTTATTTGTAGGTGTTTGACAGAGATAGAGAGAGCTTGGCATTATGGACTTGGTTATGTTAATATTTGTCTTTTTTGAATATGCAATCCCCATTTCTAAAGCCATATTTTTTCACATATATATTCCCAACTCTCAAATTTCAAGTGCAATATACCATGAAGATCAGAGAAACTTGTTAGCAGTGAATTTGACCTACAAATGGTTGAAGATGAATATATAAAAAATGGGAAGTATGGGAGGAAAATATGGTTTATGAGCTGGTTTAGTTAGCCGCTATTGTTATACTTACTTGGTCTTCAACAAAAGTTCTGACCATCACAGTATCTTTGGCCATTTTCTTCCTAATTAAGGCCTGTTCCTTTTCATACTCTTTTTCATATTCAGAATATGCAAATCCAGGTGCTATTTCTCCCACTTTGGGTTCTTGAATAAATGTACTCATTTGTGTCTGGTAAAGCATTTCTTGCTGGGACTTCACCAGTGCCTCGTAATCAGCTGAGAGACAAGAACACAAGATAATTTTTGGTGCTCTTATCAAAAAACATTCATACCACTATCCAATCAGGAAGGCTATATCCAGGATAAATTAACCAAAGCCAGGTTTTCCAAATTTTTATCATGAAAAATTGTTCTATAAATATTTATTAGATTCTATCTCAAAACCAAATGTCCATTTACAAGTAGCACCCTTGTGTACAGGATTTGATAGCAGCAGTCTGTCCTTGGGGATTTGCCCAGAGGTCTTCCTCATTTGCTCTGAGTCTATTAATAATTCATTTGCCTGCCAGAGTTTTCTGTGCTTTACCTGCTAAATGAGGATAAGAAGGTAATTTCCTTCAAGAGATCAGGTGAGACAGAATGTGGATGGTCTTCCACAAGTATGAAAAGCTACTAATGGCAAGTCAAAAACACATCTTATTTGGCATGAATGCTACAAGATTTTTCTTCTTTAAATCATGAACATTGATAAATCCCGACTTTCCACTTTTCTATGAAATGCTGGAGGCTCCAGCACTGAGTATGGTGCAAGTTTGCCAGGCCACACTACAAGGGAGGTGGAGAGTACCGCTCTCTGGAAGCAAGGGGCGCATCCTCCAGTTTGCCCCTACCATCCCGTGTTGAGACATGCCAGCTGCCTGGACCTGCAAGGCACGTGGAGGTGGAATCCCTACATCTTCCAGGGGACATAAAAATGTGAAACTACTGTCAGAGATCAGCAGCTTAGTCACGGCATGGCTTCCAGGGTCTAAAACATTGTCTGTGTAGCCGAGGCTGAAAGGGATGGGGGTGACAATGACGGCTGAGAAGCTACAAGGTGTCTTCCTGCAAACACTCAGCCTCTCTCCTTCATTTCAGTGCATCCTGTGCAGGGACAGCTCAGGACAGTCCTCACCTTCCTCTAGTAAGGAGGCAGATGCTGAAGTTTCCCCGTGCTTATTACGGATGACAATAGTGTACTCTCCAGCATCGTCTGCAAATGTCATAGAAATCACCAGTCTGCACTCTCCAGTTTGTTTGTTATAGCTCACTTTGTATCTTCATGGAAAGGAAGGAAAGAAAATATCAGTCATTAACAACCCTCCTTAGAGTAAAAGAACTAAATTTACTTATGAACGGCTCTACAATACAGAACTCATTGACAGGAGACCTGGGTATAAGTTCTACCAAGAAGTGAGGATAAATTTGTTGAAAACTGAGAAAACGCATGGGATGCATAATGGAGTATCAACAACTTCAAGTTTTTATGTCAAAGATGACTCAGGTAGGCATAGTAGCATGCACTGATAGTCTCAGAATCATGGGAGGCTGTGGTATATAGGTTTGCTTGATTCCAGAAGCTCAGGCATGTCTGGGCAACACAGGAAACTCACCACAACAAAACAAAACAGACAACAGAATCCAAGGCCACATAGAGAAATATTGACCTTCAGCACTTATGCTGGCAAATGATATGGGCATCTGAACAATAGGTATTTTCTTCTTGCTAGTTATTTCTCTTTGCTAGTTATTTAAAGGTAAAATGAATAATCAATACTATAAAGTCTAAATACCTCAGTATTTAGACCCTGATACATTGTAGATCCAATTCATAAGAAATAACATCTATGTGTTTACATTGTCCTTTAATTCAACTGCAGAATTTTATTAGTACAGGTTTTCATGCATAACTAGCTTTCTCTATTACATAACCTCTATTTTTATTGTGAGGCAACTTAATGATAGTATGCATTTATTGAAAGTTCCCTCAAATATTTTCTGGTATTGGTGTGTAAGACTTTCTCTTAACACTATCAGTTCAATAAACTGGAATTGTAGAATATGTCTTCCATCTCCTCTTCTTGCACAGCCATATTGCTCAAAAAAAAGTCTCTGTGAAAGGCTGGGAATTTAGCCACATGGTAGAATGCTTGTCTAGAAGCCTTATGTCAATCTTTTGTGCCAAAACCAACCCTTCAAACTGTGGGAATATAAAGCACCTCAGACTAACTAATAAGGTTTCATTGTGAGGGAATCTGCATTATGGGGCTGAAGGGGAAAGCAAGCTCTATTTCTCTTTAGGGTATCCACATACTCTTTAAAATATCCATATAGCTATACCCCATAGAGAGACATGCATACTCTCTAAAATATTCATATAGATTTATATCTACCTATCACCCCATAGAAATGTTATTATCCACCATCAGAGTACCTGTATCCAGTGGTGAGAGGGACGCCAGACTTTTTCCAGTAGACATGGGGCTTTGGGTTGCCACCGATCTGGCATTCAAACACGACGCTCCCTCCTTCCACCAGTTTCTGGACCACTGGCTTGGTTATGAAAAAAGGCGCAGCAGGCTCTCCAGGCCCTGCCTGCTCCTCTGTGATGCTGGTGTCTGTCATGACCACATCTCGTGACTCGATGAAGCTGGGAAAAGAATGCCATTCCTGTTAACTGCTAGGTACCTGTGGATCAGTAACTACAAGAAAGAAGTGGCAAAACCATGCAAAACCAGCAGCTAAGCTGGGGGAAGGATGGTTTACCGTCTCTCTTCTGTGGCAAATTTCTCGGTCAGAGTTGTTTCCTTGTCAAACTCTTCCGACACTAGAAGACAAAAAGTGACGTTACCTGGGCCTCTAGTCTGCTCCATGAGTGACCGCAGTGGGTGTCAAGAATTAGTAGACCCTGTAATCTATTCTGTAACTTCCACACGGGACAGAAACTGCTCCTGAAGGATGTGGCCACCGAGAGAGGTGACACGGATGGGGATGGACGTGAGAATCAAGAAAGAAAACCACCACCAACCTTGCACAGCAAGATAGCAGGATGTGCTGACGGTCCCAGCCTCGTTCACGGCACTGCACGTAAACCGTCCACTGTCTTCTGCAAAGGCTTCACGGATCATGAGACGAGCGATTCCACTCTGGAAGGTTATCTGGAAATCAATGGAACTCTCGATCTGGTAGTCTTCTCTGTACCATGTCACTTTGGGAGATGGGTATCCAGAGATGTGGCACTCCAAGGTGACAGATTCACCTTCTATGACAGTCACATTTTTTAAGCCCTGAAAAGAGAAGAAAAAGGAACCACTACTGTGCACGCATTCATTAATCACCTCTATAAATTAGGTCAAAATATGGTTGGGGCTTGAACATTTCAATTGGCACCAAATGCCCTGTGATGAGGACTCCAGAACAATTAGCAGAGACTTGGAAATTGGAATATTCCCAATTTGAAATCAGTGCCAGGCATGTCCCTATCTCTGTAGTGGAAAGACATTAATGCCACATAACCGGGAGGTTTCGGTTAGTTTCACATTTCAACTCTAGAGAAGCTGTAAGGCTCAGCAGCCAATACCATCCGTTGACACAGATTTCCATGGGATCCCTAACTGGAGCTGATCTGCCCATGCTCGGCCCACCAGGGTGCAGAGAACCTTCTGGGTTTTATGATCTGTTTTTGTACATTCTACTGGTGGCGAGTCAAAGGCTACAAAGGGGCTCAGTTGCTTGTTACATCCCCACAGTTCCTATAATGCTATACATATATCAGGACCATTAAAAACAATAAAAATGATGGTTACTGAATGGAATCCCCTTTCCTGGCCAAACAGGGTACCATGTCAAAGCCGAAGCTTGTCAACCCACTAAAGCACTTTCCTGAAAGTACGAGAAGTTGGTCTTTGCTAACACACGTTGGAAGGGTTTGACCACAGGTAAACAGGGGCCAATGTGTTGTGTTTACTCACCGAGACTAAGGTAGGCGGAGTAACAGGAATTTCAGCAGGTGCAGGCACACGTGCTGCTTCTGTTACCTACAGTTTTGAGAAAGGCGGTTACAAAACCACCACGGAGTGAAGGGAAAGCTCATGAGCCATCAGCATGCACCAAGTAATAAAAGTATTTCTGCAAAAACCACCTCCCTTCCATAGCATGCTTGATAAAATGAAGCATGAGCTCGGGAAGGGCAAAGAACGCCCGCCTGGCCAGTCGGTGACCCACCTTGGCGTCACGGCCACGCAGTACTTCAAAGTGTTCCTCACGGACCGTGCTGCCGCTGATGCTCACTCCAACTTCCTTCTTCACCTCAATGCCAGCTTGACTCTTGTAAGTATCTGGCGCCGGCATGTCAGCGAAGGGAAATTGTGGTGAAGGGGTGGGCTCTGCCCTTACTCTCGTCTCTCCAGGCTTCACGGTAGGTGCCTTCACGGATTTGGTGATCTTCTGAGTAGAAGATGTGGCGGACAACTCCTTTTGTAACGTGGCGATAGCAGTACCAGCTATCGATGCCTGGAGGGAAGAGTGATGAGATGGCACTGCTGAGCTGTGGTTATGCAGGTCATTCAGAAATTCCCAGCACTGGTGTCTCGGTATCGGGCCTCACTCTATCTACCCCCACAGACACATGAACCATGGCTGGCTTTGACTTATTTGACCAAGAAACTCTCTATGTGACTAAATACTTTCATTATTTCTCTTATAGTTAGTGAAAAGGCAGAGGTCAGCCAATGTATAAAGCTAGTGGTTATTTCTATTTAGCTAGAAAACTTCAAAACAGCCCCTGTAAAGAGGTGCATGAGGCACCCCTGACTTTATGGCTCTTCTAGAGCTCAGTGAGGAATTTCCTTCACTCAGTTCTGATGAACGCAACATTTGAAACCTGGATTATAACAGGAAAGTCAAAATAAAATTTGGAATATTGATAAATTCTAAGAAGTACTTTGTGGTTGCACACTTGGATGTCAGCCACAAGTCTAGATGAAAGGTAAAAGCAGACATCCAGAAAAGTATTTGGAAGCATGCACTAATCAAAACGGGCGGTAGTATCGCATGCCTTTTATCAAACATTCAGAACTCAGCGGCAGGCAAATCTCTGAGTCTGAGGCCAGCCTGGTCTTACAAAGTAAGTTTCAGGACAGTCAGGGCTACACAAAGAAACCCTGTTTCAAAAAGCAAAAAAAAAAAAACAAAACAAAAAACAAAAAAAAAACAAAGAAAAGAAGAGAAAAAGAAAAACATATATTGGTCAAAGCAACTGAGTTTGAACCATCTTTGAAACAAGAGACAGAGAAGCCTGTCTCAGGATTGGTTGGAACCTTTATTGACTTAACCCTACAAGACCTTTTCCAGAAAACAAGGTTCTGGTATTTGAGTTCACCATGAACACTGGCATCTCACCAAAAAGGGACCCAATTGGCTACACTAAGATGCCCGGCATCACAAGCAAGGACTCTTCTTTCCGAGTTATCCATCTTTATTATGCTCCACATCATACCTCATATCCGTGTTCTGTCTTAGGGACAGTAATTTTTGAAACAGTAAAGTGCGGACTTGCTGTGCGGGGGCGTTTATCCACATGGACCAATCTTTCAGTTGATATATCTGTAGTTTTCTTGACCTACATGAAATGAAACTCGGTGACATCACTGTTTACCAGGTGCCCACAGCACATGTCGCTGCCCTCCCCCCACAGTGAAATGAGGTAGCGGACTCACCTGTGATGATACTTGCATTCCCATTTGGTCAGTCGTTTTGATATGAGTCTCAGAAGGAGCCTGAATCACGACAGGCTTGACTGCTTTGGGGACAACATGGATGTGGGGTTCGGAGGCTGGGCGCTGGGGCTGCTCGGGCACCTTCGTGGCAGAAATGTGTTCCTTGTAGCCATACTCTAGTGTGGTCTGTTGGGTGTAGGATTCCTCTGTATGTGTGGGCTCTCTGGGTTCTCGCACCCGGGCCTGGTCCACAGCAGCTACAACGGTAGCCACAGCTTCTGCCTTTTTCCCAACGCCCACCTGGAGACAAGGTTCCCAAGTTAACAGACAATGTCAAATCATACCTGGACATCTCCTCCCAGGGACATTCTGGGATTGCTCCCCTGGTTACTCAGAACAGACAAAGGTAAAGGCTGCCATAGGTACAGAGTACTCATGTTATACAGAAAGGTTAATTGCTCGGAAACATAATTTGGCTCTTCCAAAAATTTATATTTCATTAATTAGAACATTGCAGAGACTCCTATTTATATATACTATCCCTAGCTGCCATATCCTAGACAGTAGACCACAGAGACACAAGACAGGACAACACAATACGTGTGTAAAATCCTAAGGACATTTTGAGCATTTCAAACAATTTACCTAGGCTAGACAATCAGTTAGCAACTGGGAAATAAGAACTTTGCAGCAGGTTGTCTTCATTGATTATTTTTATTATTTTGTCAGTCATCTAGTCTGGCGCTGACATGGCAACAGCAAAGATAAAAGTACACTCAAATACTGTCATCATCACATCCAGAAAAATCAATTGCTGCAGAGCGATGGGTTGCATGCAAATGTGAAATAAAATGAAAGCTCTGATCGGAGAACGAACACCCGAATTTACTCTTGCCTCACTGGGGATAAGCTGTGTTCGATCTATTAGAAAAACAGCTCTCTTAAGGCACTCAAAGGAAAACATTGTGATTGAAATGAGAGCGTTATCATGTCTGGATTCAGGAGAACCACCTTTCACACTGAAGTTCAATTTGCTTTTGTCTTTGCTGGGAGTTAAAGCAAAGAGAGAGACAAATATTATTTTCTCCTTCCTACGAATCTGATTAACGCAAACGGGAACGCGATTTGCCAAGGCGCTCTCATCAAGCAAGGGAAGCAGCTGACGAGGCATGCATCTTTTAGTTCTGTGCAGCACCGGAAACATTCCAAATGGTCATGTGGCTGTGGCTGTCCGATGCATTGTGGAAGTGAGACTGACCCTTCCCTTAGTCTTCAGTCTTTGCTTCTGCTATGACTGTTTAATGTGCATCTGAAATGTGCTTCAAGTATAGACCGAGAGACCTTTAAAAAAAATAAGTAGCCTCCGGACCATACTTAAGACATAAACAAGGCCTATTTAAAGATGGGATTGAGCCTATGATCATGGGCTTTAGAGAGAATCTCCTAAGAATAAACCTCTAATCTGCTTTGGAAAGCTGCCAAGATCATATTCCCTTCACGTCGCATTTTGGAAGGTGCCACATATATGCATGAGGCTCAAGTCAGTTAATTGTTTTTATTAGTGGTTTCTTTTATAAAGACACACGGGTAACTAGTTGAGACTACAGATGTTCCTACATGTTCATCTTCAACAGAGACTGCTAATGCAAACACACCACTCTGTCTGGATAAACCGAATTTCCAGTGTATCTCTTGGCACCTATTGAGCAGCATGTGATATGAAGCAACTTAAGGAAGTTTTAGCTTTATTCTAATGACAAGAAATCTAATTTAAGGTTTCAGTAGACCAGAAATCACACAACTGAGACAAGAAATATTGCCTCTAATTTTAAAAGTATGCTCCAAAGTCTTAATTATGGCAATATATTTCAAATCGTGAAAAAAATGTACCTTTTCTTGGATTAATATATATCAGTATCTATATACATATGCTGCTTGGTGGACAATTGCAAATGAATATTCAATTCTGGTAGCTGTTCTTAGTCCTTAGTAGACTTAAATATCCTTTTTATTCTTGGAGCCCAGATAAGAATGAACACAAATTGGATCAGGAGACCCCAATTTACACCAGTTAAATGTCGAGAATTAATTTAAGAAGGGCGTTACACAGCGTGGTCTTTTATAACTAGAGATGCTAAGTGTGCCTCTGGAGGACTCAGCCCGAGTCTAATGATCTCTCACGTTTTGTTGACAAGTAAAGCAATTAGGCGGAGCAGAGGGAGCACACAGGCTCGTGACAGATGAGACGTCATACGAACTGATGACGAGAAGAGACAACGCAGTTCACCTCCTTTCAGCTCTTCTTGCAAATATATTTGTTCTTGCTTAATAGCCAGTCCTTCTGCAGTCCTTGGCAGTATGGCTGACTCAATAGGCTTTACACTGGCCACTAACAACTTAGACAGGGACATTTATCGTCCACAACAAAACCAAGACAGACACATTTATGTGAATGGGGACAGAACTGAAATTCAACCATAATTCTTGAAATATGACTTATGGTAAAACTTGCTGCATCTGAGACTTCCAGAAGGCAGATGTGCCATTAAATATTAGACGTAGATAAAAATTTGAATGTTATCTTAAATTTTGTCTTAGAAAAAGATGAATTGAACGTCTTGTGATAGAAATTGACACTGAGGGAAACATAAACAAGACACAAACAATCTGAAAACTTTAGTGGCCATTTCCCAATGGAGAATAAACTTGGGTAGATGGCATATTTAGAGAGAATTATAGCTATGGGAGATAGTTTAATTCATGAGAATTGTATAACTGCAAATAGATGAGGTACCCTTTCCGCAGCTTATATGTATAACTGTTCTGGTTGGGTATATCTTTCTCCAGATTTCTCAATACTGCATCTTGCGCAGTTTCAGTGGAAACTGCTACAACAGGCTCTATAGCTTTCTGTTTTTTTCCTCTGAGAGTTACCGGAAGAAAAAAGTTTCACATGAAAAAAATTATAGGTAATTGAAATAAATCCTTAGATTGTGGCATAATGCACTGAATTCATGACTCCTTAACACACACACACACACACATACGCACACGTACACATACGCATTCTTTGCTGTCAGATTCATCATTACCCGTATATAACAATTTTTTTTATGTTCATTGAGTCTCTTAAAATTAACCCACATGCAATTTCAGTCATTAACTTGTGGAAGATTTCTAGGTGTTAATAATAAAAAGTTGAAAACAATGATAAAAACAAACTGGAAAAGAAATACATTACAATGTGCACAACAATGAATAACTTTACTTTTTAGTTTCAAATTGTTTAATTATCTAAAAATAAATGTGATTAATAGTGTCTCCTACACAGGAAGGCTGATGTTTGGTATTAATGTGTTATGATGGGGGGGTTGCACATAAGGCAGGGGATTAATAGATTATAGTGGATTTCACACTGGAATAACACAGTCACCTTTCCATGGGTAACTTGGATGTGTTCTTGTCTAGTTGCCATGGCTTCTCTAGATCTCAGAACTGTTTCTTGTTCTTTGGTTTTAGCAGTAGCAACTGCTATCGTAGACAAGGCAGTTTTTTCAGCTTCCTTTTTCATCTGATTATTATGGTAAAAGCAAAATTTAAGTCGTATGGGCTTCAGACACTCAGAGAATGACCCCCCTCACACACACACATACACACACTCCATTCCCCTGCTAGTGGGATGCAAAGATAAACTCATTCAGAGTTAAATACTCACTTAGCAGTGCTTACATAGAATGACTGAGAATCACAGAACTTTGCAATGTTATCTGCAAAATGATTTTTAGATGCTTCCCTATACTGCTTTTAGAAATTAAACTAAAATGTCAATGCTCGTGCGAATAATAACGATTAGCAAAATGAATGACAGGTGTTACAGGTGCATGAATATCAAGTGTGAAGGAAAAGTTAATGGTACTCAGCTGCATATTTACTATTTTTAGTTATGAATTTAAAAAGAAAAACAGATTAATAATTCATACTATGCAATAGTTAATAGTTTACTAGAGATTAGCTTAAGATGAACTTTCCCCATCTCAAATATCTGCATTCACCTTCTCCTGAGTTATTTGGACTTGATCTCTTTTGGTAGTGATGGCTTCTCTAGTTCTTGATACTAAATCTTGCTCTTTCATCTTGGGTGTGGCAACTATGACTTTGGGTACCACTGTTTTCCTAGTTTCCTTCATCATCTGGTCATAGGATTTCAAGAGAAAAGTAAGAAAATGTCAAGTTTCATGAGCCTCTAATTAAAAAAAAACTAACTGGAAAAGAGGCAGAGTTTTTCCTATTATTCATAAAACTTCATTAAATATTACTGCATTGTCTTGATCATCCACAGTGTTTTGTTGGCAAGAATGCCAAAACAGCATTTTGACTAGAAGGAAGAGTGCATTAGGAAGAAAAGACTAAGTTATGTTCCTTTTTTTGGTAACATTGTACTTAAAACAAGCATACTTTTGCCTTGATACTGGAGTCTAGCTCCATAGGAAGCCATCGAGATGAATGGCAATCTATTAGTAGCAAGCTAAAGAGAAGCTGAGAGTTAGCACTGAGAGTGACCGTGGAAGCCAGATGAGCGGTGAAGGTTCGTGCGATTTTGAAGACGAAAAGTGATGATTAAGAGCCGTGATGAAAATGTGGGTGATTTGTGAGTGACATGACAGACGAGTGTCTTTCACACTGGCAGGAGGTCATCACCTGTTCATGAGTGAGGTGCATTTGACCTTGCTGTATGGCAGTTTCTTCTTGAACGCCCACGGCTGTCTCTAGCTTTGTGGACTTGGCGGTGGCAACCACCACCATGGATGCAGCAATTTTCTCGGTTTCCTGTCTTATCTGAGTTTGTAGAGTAAAATGAAGATTTGAGTTTCAAAGGGCACAAAGGATGGCTAGGCCACATTCAGAATACTGAAGGTTTAGTGGTGAGGTAGAAAATGTCACATCCCCATTTCAGAGGTCTAAACGTGTGTTTTTCTAGGAATGAACTTTTCTACCAAGCTGTCCCTTAATACATTGTGCCAGGACCGAAAATGTGATGTCTTTGGGCTATGCTGGCATGTTAAGAATGGCTGCTGTTGATTGGCTGAACTCATCAATCTGCAATGTTACAATGACTATAGGGATTCCTATGTTTAAAATATTGCCTAGCACTAGAAATCTCTTTTATCCTGAAGATGAGGTGAGCAACACCTGGGCAGCTGACTCTGGTTAACCCTTTAGAAGACAATGCTCTCAAACGGACTTTAAAGAAAGTAGCTCTTGAATTAGCCAACAGCTTCAAGAAGAGTGTGTGTCAAAGAACTTGAAATAAAAGCCCTGTCCCTTAAATTTTGATGACAAAGGGGAGAAAAGTAGACTTTAGTGACATCAAATTTGTCTTCTTATTTCCTGTATGTTTACTTCAGAGTTTACCACCCAGGAATTATGGGCACTGCCTTCTCTGAAGTCCCACATTTCTCTTGCTGCTTAGCTAGTGTTTGGGACTCAGGTGTGTGCAGGTGTGCCAGCAGGTGCACGCAGGCGTGTACCTCACCGCTGCACAAAGGCTGAATGTCCCAATCTGAGTGACAAAGGGCTCAGGTTACGTGTCCAAAACTGACATGCTAATTAGCTAGTGGGCAGAATCGAGGTGTATCTTCTGTTGATGTATGATCTCTTCGAAAGCTTAAGGATGTACCTCCCAAACTCTTCAAGGAGAGTTTGCACAAACTGATTGTGCGGGCACAAAACAGTACACAGAAAGCAATTCCCACCGTGGAGAGGTTTCAACTCTAGACACAGGCAAACGGGAGGAGAGCAAAGATTCTGGTCTGAAGTTCTGGGCATAAGGTACATGCAGCTGTCGGAAATGGGCCATTTGTAAAACCCACAAAGCCAGACTTACTGTTTCTTGAGTTATTTGCTTTTGTTCTTGTTTCATAGTCATTTCTCCTGTGATTCTAGTTTCTTGCTCTTTGGCTTTGGTTGCGGAGATCACTACCTTTGGTACAAATGCTTTTTCAGTTTCTTTTCTTATCTGAAATCAATGATCAAAAACAGAATCTCATTGTTTCCCAGTCTCCAATGTGGCTATCACCATATTAAGTGCAACAAAGTAGGAATTTGAAGGTGTGAATTTCCCTTTCTGGAGATATCATTAATTTAATTATCATATCTTAATTAATAAGAACACATCTGTTCTCTCTCTGAACTGCATACACAGTAAGTCTCTTTAGAGGAAAGGGATTGTTGGATTCAAGACTGCTTGTTTTATAGACAGTTGTAATTTACCTTAACAAGATTTGTACCTTCTATAGATGGTTACAGGTAATTTAATTGGGTGCTAATTTTGTTGTCTGAAAGTAATTTTAGAGCTCAGAATATGACTATAGAAGTCAAAAGAAGTAATCTTGCCTGGATCTTTATTTTAATATGAGAAGCCAAGAATAATTTACAGTCATCTGCCTTTCTATTATATTTTGTTTTACACTTTTTCTAAATATGATAATGGTTTTTGAATATCAAGGCTTATCTAAAATTGAGACACAATGGGATGTCATGTTTGGCATCTTTCTTTGGCAAAGTCTTGCTCAAATCCTAAGCCACAGAAGGATGTTTTGCTTCCATCTGATGTCCAAGGAGTGAGCTGATCCCATCCTCAGGTATCCTATCGCTGAAACTCACGACCACAGGGTAAAAAGGGATTTGAGGATTTATCCTCTCAAACCATCCTGCAGACATTCGGCTCCACTAGCCAACAGCCTTATCAAGAGGCCTTCTCCCATCTGTCCCCAGATGCTTCTAATCCCATCTCCGACCATTTGACCTACTATATCACGCTGTGCATCTCATATGAAACCCATGTGCTAATGTCCAAGGACCAGCAAGCAGTGCTAAGCTCTTAAAATAGCATATTCAGATTTTCTGTCCATCCTTCCCTGGCACCTAGTTCATCTTTTTGGTTTTAACTCTGCTTGTTCCCTAGACACAGCCACATAGTTAACCTATGATCGGTGTAGATGACTATAAAAAAAGTTAGATGAGATAGGCTTTCATTTTATTTCAAATATGAATGCTCAGAGATGCTAAGGGATGTTGCTATCAAGTGCTCAGGAATAGACATAGATGCCATGAGGATGTTACTTATGTGAAACCAGAATTAATTTGTTTCAGAGTAAAACAAAACAAAAACAAAAGATACCATCTGTATTGACACATGGGGGCATTGCAAGCAAAAACCACCTCACCTGCTCCTGAGTTATGTGCGTCTGCTCCTGTTTTGCTGTAATCACTTCTCTGGTTCTTGATTTTAATTCCTGTTCCTTGGCTTGATCGGCAGCAACTATAACCTTGGTTACTGCAGTCTTTTCCGCCTCTTTTCTCACCTGATTTTCATAAAAGAAAGAAAGGAAACATGCGGTACCCATCACCCAGAAGCTTCTACTAATCCATCAGGACTCTGGTGTAACCATCAACCCCCAGGGCAGGGAGGAAAGCTAGAGGCTTTTAGACTCTAACAATATCTACTCAAATATGAGGGGGGAAGTGACCCTGGATTTATATTCCTTTCCAGCCCATAATCAAATGTCACATTTGTTCTGAGGAAAGTAAAAGCCAGGGTCCTTCGGGGGAAGCTTAGAGAAATATATGTCTGCCCTAAAATAGTAGTTTCCATGCCTAGCTTAGGTGGGAACTGAACCCAGACTTTGACCCGCCTTTTGTTCCTGCCTGCCAGCCTTTAGCCGTCCCTGGACGTCTTGCAAACAGTGGTTAACTTCGGCTTGCCACACACAGTCCAGGTATTTCTTCTAACCTGGTCTGCACCTGTGATATTTACAGCTTACACGCATTTGATATTTCTAGCCATTTTTTTCCTCGGGAAGCTCTAAAAGCCTGAGCCATGCTGGGTGGCCTGTGGCCTTCAGCAGGATCCGGTCCGCAAGGGATTGGAAAGACCAATTACCGAAAGCGGAAAGGAGCCCAATGCGCTTGCGCACCCCCTGCCGGCCCTGCGCGAAGCGTACCTGTTCTTGAGCAGCTTGTATATGCACAGCAGTCGTGGTTGTCCTCTGAGCAGTTTGCTCTACAGCACTGATGACTGGTTCTCTCACTCTGGCCATATCAACGGCAGCGACAACAGTTGCCACAGCTGCACTCTTGTCCGCCTCTTGTTTCACCTGCATTGTCAAGCAACACGTGCAACGCTTTTAAAACCAGGGTTCTCCACCCTCCCGACGCTGCTGCCCGTTAGTGCAGTTCCTCATGTTGTGGTGACCCCCAACCATAAAATTATTGTCTGCTATTTCGTAACTGTGATTTTGCTACTGTTATGAACCGTAATCTAGATAATTTTGGAGATAGAGGTCTGCCAAAGGGGTTGTAACCCACGGGTTGATCACTGCTGTTTTAAAACGACACACTCGGTAGAAAATTTATGAACACTGAACTATCAGAAGAAGCAAAATATATTCATACATAATTGCCATTACTACCTGCATCATTAAAACCCATCCTTTATGCAATCCTCGCAGACTAGTCTTTGGCTCCAATTAAAGGTGCCAAGACAAAGCATGACAACCAAACCTGATCGTCCATATTGACTATAGTTTTAGGCTCCTCTGCATTTCCTCCCTAACCTATCTGGACTGCTCCGTGCCTGGAATTGGGTCAGAGTAACCAGAAGGCGAACTGGGAAAAGCAAGGAGTGTCTGACTGTACCTCTTTAACCCCAGTAGCGACAGCTCCTGCTGTGAATGAAGAGCTGGCTGATACACTGGCGGCAGCGCCTGCCGCTCCACTGACCGTCACTTGCTCCTGGACACCGTATCTCCCTTCCCATCGCTCTTCTCTTCTGATCTGGGTCGAGCTTGTCATTGTCGTTTCTCTCATCTCAGCCTCAGTTGAGGAGGCCACATAGCCCTCTTGCTTCCAAGGTGGTGGCACCTCAGGGCCTGTGGCCACGGCAGTTGTCTGAGTCTTGCGGACGAGCAGCGGTGACCTAACAGATTTGATAGGGGAAGTGGAGATCCTCCCTGCTGGGGACACGGACCTGGAAACCAAATGGCAAAGGTCAGAGCCTTGGTGCAAAGCACTCCAGCAGGCATGATGGGATTTGGAGGGCGGATGAAACTCTGGCAGTGCTTCTAGGCAGGGTGTCAAATGTGCGCCCCCCACAGCCTGTCTAGAGGGTACACACCGCACCCGAATGTAATTCATTTTAAATCTCAATAAGCCCCATGTTTATCTGCAGCAACCCCAGAAGGGAATCAGATTTAATTCAAGTAAGCTAAAGATCTGTGTGTTCTGTCTCACCTTCTGATATTAGGAAAGATAAATAAAAACAAGACGGTGAAAGGGAGCATCCTCCAAACATGGCCACAGAAAGGACAGGGTGTGCCCAGCTCCAGCTGGGGAGGGGAGAAGGCATGCCCATACTGGTGTTATTCGGTTTTGGTAACTGAATGCTTTTGTCACTCCTGGCTAAATAAGCCACGTTTCTCTCTCCCTTCTTCTGCCCTCCCTGTCCTTGTCCCTTTCTTCCCTTATCTCAACCACGTCATTATCCAGGCCAGGGGGAAGCTTTGCTGAGCCTTGTACAGTCATTTGGGGAACTGGCTGTGCAGCGTGTATGCAGTGTGAGACACTGGTCTAGCCAAAAGTGTTTGTGGGTCACTCTTTTTAATTCCCCCGAGTTTATTTCTACCCTCACCTTCATATTGTTACACTGAGAACTTCCTTTATGTAATATTCAAATTAACTTGTAAATCAGCTGCTTTGAAACTTTGTTATGAAATTGATAAAAGTATCTTTTTCCAAAATAGTTATCACTGTCTGTTTTTATTATATACATCTGAAGCGCAAATATCATCTATCAAAGGGGATGGGTATTAAATCCTAACAGTGACAGTACAAAAAGTCAGCTTATTATCAACCAATCATTCTAGGTACAGAGCAACTATCTGAAGATAATGGGTTTTTTTTTTCAAAATTAATTAGCAATTCCTTTGTTTTGCTCCATTTTACCTCTTGGTGGCAGTATTGCTTCACAGATTCTACACACAGGACCATGCATATAAATGTATTCTGGCACTTGCATAGGATATTTAGTTTACATCAATCATAAACAAAACAATTCTCCCAATTAAGCTGAGGGTCCAGTGACATTTTCTCTAAAATGCAGAATAACTTTGCAGAATATTACATCAACCTGTTTCAGGAAGAAACATTTAATCATTTTCTTGTAAAAGGCTGTGTGTGTGTGCAGGAACAATTTATATTTTAGAAAAGAAATTGTAATCAAGCTGAAGGGAGGTCTAACCAGTATGGATCCATGGTGAAAAGAAATTGCCTTGGAAGGATAACAAAGACCAGGCTAGAATGGTGTGGGGTCCACACCAATGGAAGGAAAGCAAAGAAACAGGAGCTTCCTAGTTTGGACTTGCTTTGTTCTTGCTGTTCCTAGCACAGTGGGTTTAATTCAAAAAGAGCTTGAGACATGATTAGCATGACGTGAGTGATTAACAGCAGGCTTCAGGTAAGCCCATAACTGCGAAAATCAATGTAATTTGAGCCATTACCGGAAAACGCTTATTTCTGCACTTGCAATAAAAAAAATAATCACTTGGTCACAGCTGGCTACAATGCACCTCGTCCAGTAAAATATGCTTGCTTTATCTACAACAAAAATCAAAATTAAGCCATGGGACGTTTTAGGAAGGAGTCTCTCTGAGATAACCATTATTTTCTTCACAAGCTGGCATTTGTATTTCGTAATTATTTTAAAGCAAATTTTGCAGACTAACTAACCAGATCCCTACTAAGAAACTCTCAGAAGGCTAAGATGGCCACTGTGTCCTAAGGGGTCAGGAAATATCTGTAATTCTACATGACCCTCAGGCTTGAGTTGAAAAGAGAGGAAGGCTGTTATGTCTCAGAGATTTCGTTTGGCCTGAGTGGTGAGTGATTTCATGTATGCAAACCTGCAGACAGCTGAGGTTAAACACATAAAAACATGAGGGATATCTTTATTAAACTGAGCTTTTTATAACCTTTCATGTTAGTTCTGGTGACGTATCTTCAGTTACTTTTAAGTGACCAATATAAAACTAGAAAACCCTCACCATGTTGTATCTATTGGACATCCCCATCAATCCCTACACTTTAAAGTGTGTTCTGCATGATTGAATTTCCCTTTTTGGGTGGAGCACTTAAATACATCTGATAGGTAGCATTTTCCCCATTTCATATTCTTTGTTCTTAGTCCCTCTTAACTTCCCATGGTTCACAATGTAGCTAGTTGATGTTCTTTATGGTCCTTCCCAGCAGCAACAAGGAAGCATCTTCAGAAAGGAGCAGGTCATTTTTCCCTCACGTAATTGTACTATTTAGTCTAACAATGATCTGCCTTTTCACTATAGAGATGTTTTAATTTTTATTGTGGCTCTGCAAATCTATTTTTAAAAGTTCTCCCCATAAACATTTCTTCTCTCCCCCCCTTTTTTTAGCACAAGCATATTTATTTATCTGTGTGCATGTGTGTGTGTTTATGTGCATGTATGTGTGTATTCATGCACAGTGTCAGGGGTGGGTACAAGCATGCCATGGTGGAGGTTAGAAGACAGTTTCTGGGATTCAATTTTTTTCTGTCCCCCCAATGCAGTTCCAAGGATCGAACTCAGGTGGCCAAGGCTGAGGGTGAGTGCCTTTGCCCATAGAACCATCTTGCCAGTTTCCCTTTAATTTTTTAATTTAACACTTTAATAAAAATGCCACTTGTTTTTAAATGATATAAGGTAGAAGCCCGGGTTTGCTTTCTTCCACACAGACAGCTAATTAGAACAGTCTTATTTGTGAACACTGTTGTCCTTAATTAAAAAAACAAATTCCCTGTATATGTAGATATATTTTTGTCCTGAATGTGGAATTCTGGTTACTCCTCCTTTTCCACTGCTGGGTCAAACACAAATCCTCCCATGTGCCAGCAAGGATTCTTCCACAAGGCCAGACCTTAGGCCCATCATATTATTTTCATAATGGAAACTTTTCAGTAAACTTGGATTTTTTTTAGGTCAACTATCTCATTAATTCCACTTTATTTTAACAAGGGGACTTTATATGATTTTTTTTACTTCATTTGAATTGATTAAAATACACTTTGGTTGTGCTCAAATTTTGTAGAGTTTTCAGCTCATCATATTAAAAACCTCATTTCTAAACTAACTTGCAAAGTCTCAGTTGCAGTGGATAATTTGCGTTTGATTGTATAATTTCTGAACACTGATGATACAGGCTCGCCTTGCAAGCTCCCTACATTTTAGCTGAGAGTAGAAATCCACTTTATGTTTTAGATAGACTAACAAACATGGAAAATATTTAGAAGGTTTTGCTTATTATTTGAGAGTATAAGTGTCTGAATAATGATTTTCTGTTTTCGAGGGACACCTTCGAGTAATGAGCTCATTGATTCCTTCCAAAGACTTCAAATCATTCTGGCTGCGAGTCCCTTTATTCCACAGAGGACACAACGAAGACCTTGCAGAAGCTTCATAACTTCTTTAGCTCTAGTTTCTGACCTAAACTATTGGGAATCATGTTTCTCCAGGGCTGTGAATATTTAATGAGATAACACACGAGGAACTGGACACCGAGGGGGTGAACCACATATTGTAGGGGTTCTTATATCATTATAACTAGTGCCCCAAATCAAAGTGCAAGCAAGCAGTCTGGGTGATTGATTGGCTTTGGAGAGATTTACCTCTCAAATTCTGATCGTTCTTACCTCCCCCTGTTATATTTTGCCTCCAAAAGTGTATATTTGTTGAACAGACTGTGAATAAGAT
Organism: Ondatra zibethicus; assembly: GCA_004026605.1. Lineage (NCBI taxonomy): Eukaryota > Metazoa > Chordata > Mammalia > Rodentia > Cricetidae > Ondatra > Ondatra zibethicus. Next base: position 120,474 of record PVIU01000921.1, on the reverse strand, counting down.
TCAGAGCCTGCATTTATATCCATCTTCAATCGACCCACGAAAGGTGAAGGGGATAAAGATCACATTAGGGGACTCTTGGTATCTTTGCATAATACTTCATTTTAAAAAAATCCAAGAGCAATGCAGTCTTCTAAAAGAAGGTTTACCTGACTGGCGATGGGGTCGGCGCCCGCACGTGTCTGACTGGCGACGGGGAGTGTCTTATTGGTGATGGGGACTGCTGCCGGGCCAGCTGTGCCTTGGCAGCAATGGAAGGTGGCGTTGGAGATCTTGACTTGGGTTTGGGGGGTATCCTGGGAGGTGTCTTGTGTGGCAGCTGTCCGGTGGCACCATCTATAACCATCTCAACTGTTGCAATTGATCTGGCATCAAAGTGGGCTTCAATTTTCTGAAAGCAATGCAAACAGCGGTCACGGTGAGTGAGGAAGGCCAGGGAAGCAGCAACCCGGAAGGCTGGGAGCTGTTTTATAGGAAAATTACCTTTTCAATCCGGGTTTGTCTTGTTTCTGAAATCTGAGCAGTCGAAACAATTGTCTTTGTCTTTTTAGCGGGTACTACTTCTTCCCCTGTGGAAATGGAAAGACGTGTGTTTTAGGAGGGAAAAACCAGGGTTCTTAGCACAATTTCCTGTGTGTAATAGCAGGGAAACTGTAGCAAGCTGTGGCTTTCGTGTGAATATAAATTAGATTTAAAGATAGAGAACATGTCATTAGAAAGTAACCTCCTTAGATTACTTATTTAAATATCCCATTGTTTGCCAACAACATGGAGATGGGCATCATTTAATCGATTTGTGCTCTGGTTCTCATCCTGGGTAAACAGCCACAGTGGGCTTCAACATTGAACTCTTGCCTAGAACTCTAGAGACCTTCTGCCCAGGGTAGCGGGGGCGGGGGGGGGTGGCTGGAAGGGGTATGAGGTGTTGGGGGGGGAATAAAAAGGTAGCTTTGATCTTAGCTCCCACTTGCATCCCCAGGACTGCAGTCTGGGGGAGGGAGGCAGATCCCTGGTCCCACAGGCTTCCATTCTACCCTCTTCCTCCGTAGCCTCTACCACCTACCTTGAACCAGCAATTCTGCAGTGGAAGTGGCTCTTCCAACGCTGTTGGTGGCATTTACGGAATAGGTCCCGGAGTCTTCAGGATATGCTTCTGCAATCAGTAAGCTGTAGAGGTCGCCTTCTTGAGAAATTTGGAAATCAAGGGAGCTCTGGATTTCGGCTCCGTCCCGGTAGAACTTCACCACAGGTGTAGGGATTCCAGTCACTCTCACTTGGAGCTGCACTTGGCTCCCTTGTCTCACAGTCATGCTCTGCAGCCGCTGAGCGAAGTTGGGTGGCGCTGTCTCCGCTGCCAAGGGCAGAGAAGAAAGTCAGGCCCAGGAGTCGGGGTGCTCCCAACAAGGTATTTTTAAACGATCACAGCCCAGAGTCCCAAAGCAGAGACTGACTCACCAATCCAGCCAACACCCTTGACTGTCCTTGAACCCCAGTTCCCCCAAGCAGGTCGCAGCTAGAACACAGCAGGAACAGAGCGTCGCCTGCCGGTATTCATTTGTCATTGCTTTGCTGTGCTTCGCTACTGCATTTGGTTTTTAAAATGCTTTATTAATATATATGTGCATGTGAATGAGATTATGTGTGCCATACATGTGCAGGTGCCCAAAGAGGCCAGCAGAGGACATTAGGTCCCCTCGAACTAGAGTTACAGGTAGTTATGACCCACCATGTGGGTACTGGAAGCCAGGCCCTGATCCTCTGTAAGAGCAGTAAGCCACTTAACTAATAAACTTAATATTTTACCAAAAAGTCTAGATGTTGCTGTACTAGTCTCGACCTTTCTGGCACTTCCAGTGCTTGATTCCTGTCTTTTGCTAACACGCTAAGACAGTTTTGTAAACTACCTAAATTGCACTGAAGTGAATTCCAGCGGTTGACAAGTTGAGTACACCCATGACTTACTCAATCATTGAAGTTTAACTTTATTCTAAAACTTCCTCCTACCGGAGTGCTATTAAAAGGACCAAAATATTTACTTGCATTTAAAATGCCAGCCCCAACAGTGGCAGGCTTTCATGTTAACTGTGCTTCAGAAAGGAAGGAGTCCTCCTTGGTTAATTACATTAAAAGAAAATTTTCCTCTTCAGTTTTTTTAGTTGTTTGGCAATTCCACACATTTTACAATGAGTATTGGCTGTTTTTAACCTATTCCCTCTCCCACCCTCCTCCCTTTCCCACTTCAGCCTTCTTCCCAACAAGCCCCTCCCTCTATCATGACTTCTGTGTATGAGTGACCCACTGAGTTTAATGGGGGTTTCTGGCTCAAGCCTGGGTGGGAAGTTATATACTAAGAGCATCTGGCCAGCTGCTACACCACTGGAGAAGTGATGACCCCCTCCATCATTAACAGCCAGTTCTCCCCCAGGGAAGGGTGTGACCATCATTAACCTCCAGTTCTCCCCCAGGGAAGGGTGTGACCATCATTAACCTCCAGTTCTCCCCCAGGGAAGGGTGTGACCATCATTAACCGCCTGTTCTTCCCCAGGGAAGGGTGTGACTGTACATGCGGTCTAGCATGGATGTTAAAATGTGGGATTGGACTGATGTGTTTCTAGGTTACCATACTTTTTCTAGTTCTGAATTTTCTGATTGCACATTCAAGTTCACCCTTAAGCAATCTGGCAAGCTTTCTAGTTAGGTCATTTGTGACCATGGAATTAGACATCAGGAACAAACATGCGACATGACAAGAGTTTGTATAAGACATTGTTATGCAATCAACAGAATAACTCTTGTTCTTTATGTTTGATAGTCCTATTAAGTGCTGAAGGACAGACAAAACGTACCAAGGTAATTGGAAATGACTTTACGGGAAAGTGGTGTCGTCTATTTGAATAACAAACATTTGCCCTTTTCTGAGTAGGTGTACTGAGCAGTCTTTCTGATGCCTAGTGTACAGACCACCTTTGCAGTCTTTCCGATGCCTAGGGTACAGACCACCTTCGTCAGAATTATGGCAATGCCTTTTAAAGTGGACACTCCCAGTGATTTCTGGAATATCACCTATTTCTTGATAAGGCTCTAAACTTTTCCTGCTGAGGAACAAGATCTTTAGGATGTCTTCAGCATACTTTGAGTGTGCAATATGCACAGAGACACTGCTTCTCATCTGCTTTGTGCTTCATCCTCAAAGAGGATTAAATTGCACAGCCCAAACAACCATGGGCATTCCTCCTGTGGATCCTTCTCCAGCTTGGGAGTTGCCTCCTTTGTGGGTGTAGCTCTATCTGGACTCCCTCTGTACTGGCTGGGGACAGGCTGGTCCCTACTGGCCTACCTGTCACAAGAAGCTCAGCAGTACTAGTTGCTTGTCCAGATCCATTGGTGGCTCTCAGGGAGTATCGTCCACTGTTGGCTTTAGTCACGGCGGGGATCGTCAATTTAGCGCGGCCATCGCTAAAGGAGATCTGCACGCCGGGCAGAGTGGAAGTTGAAATCACCTGGCCATCCCGAAACCAGCTCACCTCAGGAACTGGGGAACCTGGAAGGTAAGCAGTCATATTTATGTTGGTGTGGACATGGCCCAGCCCTCTGTTCTTTCCCATCATTGCAAGGCCTTGCACTGGCCTGTTAAAGCTAGCTGGAGTGGAACCCTGTTTAGTGGTAGCAACAGCACAACAGTCACCATTGGGAACACCTGGGGGTTTATATAGAGTCCTACCCCTTTTATTATGGAGTTGGGTTTTGAGGTACACTGTAGACATTATTAAAATAACGAGAGGGGTTTCTAAGCATTGAGCGCTGCAAAAATTTTGAAAGATGACCATTGTCATCCTGAAAACATGAGGACCAGAGGCACAAAGCCACCTTGCAGCTCTGCCCCAGGAGACAGGCCTACCTCCTCCTCTGCAGTTGCAAGGACACTGTCCAGAGTGTCCTTGCCAATGTGACTGCAGCAAAAATGCCCCAACATGGACAGGCTGTTCCTCATGCTAACTCCAGAGCCAAATCCGGCCTTCCAGAACAACACAGAAAGTCGGAGCAGCAAGAGGAAGCCAGAGTCTCTTCACTTATGGTTAAGAACCGTATCAGTGGTTTCAGGTTTTATTAAAGTCTAGTGTGTTCAGAGGTTGGAAGCCTACTTCAGGGAATGTTTACTTTGCACCAGACATCAATGCTTGTGACTGTTCTCGTTGGTAACAGAATGTTCACCGTGTTGTCCTTACACGAGCCAGCCTCCCATTACGGGAGAGTCAAGAGTTTAATGGACTAATCTGTGGGTGTCAGACTTCATCTGTGACCTATTTCTAAAAACTTAAAGGCACATAATTGGAAGGACTCTGAATCTATGAAGACGTCATCTCCCACTACTGTGCAAAGAGGCAAATTCCCACAGACTTCATGTGTGTTCTGCTCAGTTTAGAAGTTACAGAGGATTTGAAGAAAAATAAGGTCATTATTTGGGAGTTCATCAGGCAAAAGGAGAATTGATCTGAGTTCCACCAATAGCGAATGAGTGATGTTATGATATTTATGTAACTGTTAGACAGTTACATAAGACTCATACATAATACAGAAACAGGAATGAAAAGGAAACTTTAGTGTATATCTTTATTGCAAGCCTTACATAAAAAAATCCAAAAACAAGAGAGAAAGAGAGAGAGAGAGAGAGAGAGAGAGAGAGAGAGAGAGAGAGAAAATGAATTCACCACAGGGATGCACTGAATTATGAACTAATCATAGTTATCATTTAATAATATAATCTTACATGACCAGTTATGGTTCTATAGGAGACAGATTGATTAGGTCATTTTGAAATTATTTACAGTATAGTTTATAGATGGCTCCCCCTCACTTGTTATGAGTAATGCACAATCTAGAATCATCCCTGAACCAAGAGATGAAGAAAAAGAGGCAAAAAAGAAATGAGTGGAATTCCTTTCAAATGCAATTCTAGGGAAAATGTTTGTACTCTTTGAATATAGAGAGCAGACAGTACTATGCCTTGCCATTAATTGCAAAAGGGAGGTCTTTAATTCACTAGAATAATTTAATAAGACGAAGAACCCAATAAAATAATTGCCATGAGTAGTCACTGCACCTGCACCCATGGGAAGTTGATGAAATGTGTTTTTCCTATGTAACAACTGAAACTGAGGTACAGACTCACTGCCCAGAAGTTCTGTCACTAAACCCCACAGCACAAGGGCTCTTGTCTGTCACGTTGGCTCTGCGGCTGAATCCAAATATAGAATGACCAAATTTGGCCCTACTTAGTTGCTAGATTCTGACAGCAAATTTTAATCTAATGCTAATTATTTTTGCTTTGTGGAATTATAAATATGAATAAAACATTTTCAAGGCATTAAAAATTATATTGTCATCATCCTGTGAACGGCATGCCCTTAAAATGACCTTTCCATGGTGTTATGCCAACTTTACATAGTAAAAGCAGGGTTTAAACTTGGTTTCAGGGCCTACGGAAAAAGCTAAAACAACCCTGGAGGAAGCATGTGGAACAGAAAAGAAAGCATCCATATGGCTTACCACTAACGTGAGCCTCAAAGGTTGCGGTACTACCCTCCAGTACCACAACGCTTTGTAACGGCTGCGTAAACGTCGGTGCTTGAGTGGTCATCTTTTTAGGCACTCTGAAAAGGAAAAGAAAAATCAGTGCAAATGTTGATACTCGGGGCCTAAAGATATGCGCTTCTCCAAATGGATTTCTCCAGGCATAGGTGGCCCTAGAGCAATAGGATGCCTTCTCATGGGGTTTCTGCAGCTGACCTTTGAGCTAATTTAAGGGCAATTGCTGGGGGGGAGTCAAGTAGAACAATGAATACTCCCTCACCCCTAGTGGTCAAAGCAGGAGCATTCAATCCTACCAAAAATGGAAAATCAGGTTGGGAGAGAGTGGAAGGGATAACCAAGCTATGACCCAGGGCTTTCAGAGACAAGGTGTGATGTCTGTACCCTTCACATCAACACAGCATGTAATAAGCATGTGAATCCTTCCCAGGCAGCTCTCACCACGGTGCCAATGTTACAAGGGGGCATTGCTTTAGACTCTGCCCACTGCTTAAAATCAGCACCCAGATGAAAACATCTGTACTTAGTAAGCCTTTCACTAATGTGAAAAGTGTTGGCAAGGATTTTCACAGCCATAAGCCTTTTATTCTTCAACAGCAAAGCAGGCTTTCAGTGCCCTAGCATTTCTGTACATTGCATGCAACAGAACAATTAATGTTGCTGAAATAATCATCAGGGAAAAATATTTAATAAGTCCAAATTTATTATAGATCTGAAATAAAAATGCTGACTTGAGTTAACATGGAGCAATAAGCAAACTGAATAACGGGAGCTGGTGGGAAATGCTCATTGAAATAAAAAGACCTGTGCTTTAGTGTGTGAAATATTCAACAAAGAAATGAGCATAAAATTTGCAGTTAAGTCCTTTTATAAGTGGAAGGAAGTATTTTGCCTATCAGTTTTGGAGATTATGTGTGAAATTTCCTTATGCATAAATACCTAGTTATTCACCTTGACCATACTTGTGTTCTAGCATTAAAAGCAATTTCTGAATTTTCTATTGCCTCATTATTTTTTTCATATATTTTTGTTCATTCTGACATTACAGTGTGATAATCTTAGTGCTGGTGTTCTATTTAGTGTAACTAAAGTTCTTCAAGACAAAATTCTTACTCCAGAAAAATCCAGGTATCATCCTCCAAAAGTTTTCAGAAATCATTTCCGAGGAACTCTTGTGTCTGGCATATTATCTTTAGGATGAGCACATTTTATGTCTAATTTTGCCTGTCTGGAAACCAGTGCATCTTCTAAAAATAGCTAACTCCTTAGATAAGCAATGCATAATTATGTATTTATCTAATAACAGGCATTTACAATTAGTAATCTAATCCCAGATAGATGGGAAATCAAAGTGTGTTTTTAAATTAAGTCTTTTATTTCTTACCCTTTTTTAGTATTAACACATTTATCTCATGCCATATAATTGGATTGCGGGTTGAATTAAAATGCATAATGAGATTTGGAATCATCTGAACAACAATCCTCCATCTTCATTGAAACTTTATAAAATGTTGGGATTAAGTGGCCAAAATGGGCTTGATATCCTATCCTTATTGTCTAAGCAGACGAACTGCATTTCTTTGAGCACTTGCTTTCCAGAGGCCTAGGGCTGAAGGTATGCATCTAAAATGTCATGCTCCCAAAATAAACCCCCGGCTTGACTGACAGCAGACAAGTGTCTGCCACTGTCCCGCAACAGATACCCCGGCCGTTGATTCCCTTAAAAAGTCATCGGGCGTAGCCGATGCCACATGGCTTTCTCAGAGCTATTCTTGGTCAGCCTCGCTTTATCACAGGGCCACATAACCTTGTACATTCCCAACGGACACATTTATTAAGGAAGCAAACATTTCTGCCCTCATCTCAGACCCCCGCGTGCTAGGCTACGCTGGTTAAGCTTAAGCATTTTTTTTTTAAGAAAACTTACATATCCAAATCAAATTTAAAACGCAGATCCGCACTGCAGGTCAGCGAGAGCAAACCCTTAGCAACACATTCACCGCTCAAACTGGCGACTAGAAACCCATCAGCAATAGCTCTACGATTCAAACAAGCCTGTTCCCACTTACCTGACTTCTCAAGAGTGCCTAAAAAGGGTGGGACTAAGCCCAAGGTTGCTTCTGAAACGACGTCCTATGTAGAGTTGGTTTTCCCAACCATCTCCAACATGAATCAGTGAGCCTCTAACCTTCAAAACAAAACCACACAGTCAAGACTGTGTGGTTTTGCTTTTCTATGCAATCCCTACACCCGAGGCGAGGTGGGAATGCACGACTGCTCCAGAGCCAGGGGCTGGCTAGCCCTTATATTCCCCAGATCTGCTGACGGGCCCACATCCTTAGTGCCCGGTGCTGTGATTGGCTGGCTCTCTTAGGAACGCATGATGGGGGAGGACCGGTATGGGAGTATCCCATACCACCTGTTCCTCTGATTGGCAGTGCTAAATTTAGTTCTCAGAAGAGGCTTTACCAAGGAAATAGAGCTGCATTTTAAAAATTACCTCATGGGCTCAGAAAACAGTGTAAGTTGCAAATGTGAAAATTTTACCCATGTGGCTCTGAAACCCAAATGTGACAATAGAAAGGACGTGTGGGTATTCATGCCCCTAAAATAATCCCAAACTTGAGCCCCATGAGTCAGGCTCCACTTCTGTTCCCTGCCCTCTAAACCCAACCAAATGGACCTGTCAATCATGACAGCTGATGAAGAGATTTATAGCACACATAGGTTTCATCTCCTCTGAAGACTCAGTTGCTGTAAACTTAGCATTTGAAGAGAGCTCATTTGGACTGTCCGTCCTTCAGAACAGTCATGCCAAAGTCAGCGACCTGAGCCTGTCACAGTCCTGCGGGAAATAAAGCCCAAAAGCAAAGTCTGTCCATGAGTTCGATTTAGTCTGTATGGGGCAATTTCTTCACTTCCACTGGAATTCATTTTTGCCGGCCAGGAATATTCACACAGACCCACGCATGGCCCTTTCTGAGTGGGGAAGTCTGCATCTGAGCTCCCCAGAAGGTTCTTTTACTTGGCAAATCACGGCTGCACCGCTAATCTCTGCAGAGTGCTGTCACTAATAGGAAGCGGTTAGGGGATGATATACTTGCTATTTTGGGACTGAATTTAATTCCAAGCAAGAGACGGTTCAAATACAAAAGATCATATCAAAAAGGCCTTTCTTGTGGCTCACCCAACACGTTTGTAAAATTCTGCTTAGAGCAGAGAAAATTGACTTGTGGATAAAGGAACGATGCTTTTTATCAATAAAATACACTAAAAATTTAAATTTTACGTTAAGTTTCCTTATGTTTGTAATAAAAATGTTCCCCGTTGTGAGATAAATTGGCCTTGCAGTAGACTTTAACTTCTTGAGCATTTCCCATCTCCCAGTTACTTCTACAGTGATAGTTCATTAACATTTAACAGATTCAATTTACCAGCAACTGGCTCGGTGCTGCCTTATCAACAAGCTGACACCACCATGCCCTTTATTTAAACAACTGTCTCCTGGACCTAAGTGGTGCTGTCTGACCTGCGGCCTCCGCTCCCCAGCCCCCACCAGATGGTGTCTGCTCTAGGTTTCAGCTCCTTCTCCCCAAATGGCCAGATTCTTATTGTGTGCTGAAAATCTTACAGGGAAACTTGTCAGTCATAATGGAAAATGAATGAACTTTTTGTTTGGGGTACTCAATAATTTGTCATTTATTTAAAATTCCCTTGAGCATGAGTGTGTGTGTGTGTGTAGGGGGCATGCACGCGTGCATGTGTGTACATATTATATGTGTGTATTTATAGACCGTTTCTAATGTAGAGTACATCTGTGTCACGTCATGCTTATTGGGGGGAAAACGTCAAGCCATTTAAGATATAGAATCCTGGAGCTTGAGTTCTGTTGAGCCCAACACTATTATTCAGGGAGCAGAAAAACCACGAAAACACATCATCTATTGCAAACATGATGTCTCATGTCTTTTCTCCTAAGCTGTGGGTTTTTTTTTCCCACTGTCTTTGAACTTCATAGACCTTTCAGTATCACAGAGATCCTTGCCTTTGGGTGCCTCTGTTTATAGGATGCTCAGAAGGAAAGGAAGAGACTGAGGGAGGAACGGGTGATTAATGAACACTCTCACACACTGCTACGGAAAGGGGCGAGGGGTTGATTCGTAAGTAGTATCAGATTGTCTGGTACACCACAGTACACGTTAGCTTTTCCATTAAGTATGGCATAGTTGGAAGGTAGCATGCCAGCCTGCTGGAAGTGAGCCATTTCTCAGACTGAGGAGTTTGCTGATGCAGTAAGATCTCCATTTAGTATCCTGACTGGGGAGGCACACAGATAATCCTCAACAGCTGCTAATTCAAATATAATGCCTACTTAGTTTTGGAATGTGTGGCATGATTCTTCCTTTGAGCATCACATTTAATGTAATTTAATAAATATTTAGTAAGCACATGCTCAATGCCAAATGCTGATTGAATTATTTTTTGATTTACATTCTGTCGCTCTTGATCGACTCAACGACTATCAGCCAGGTGGTGATTTTGAGCCCAGCCTTGTGCTAGAGGACAGGTGCCCACGGAGAGAAGACAGCCTCCTATGGAACATGGTTTTCACAGACAACGGATGCACTAGGACGGAGATGGAGGTTCGGTTCGAGCAAAGGCAAAGCTCCACCAGTTACTTGCTCCACACCTCTGCCACCTTCCGACTTTGTACCACATAGAACTGTTTACTAAAGCTTCCACTTCCTGAGAGCCATTTGAGAAGCAGGGCCAGGTTCAGTGCTTAGTACAAAAGCCATTTCTAAGGGAAAGGAGCAAAATCAATGCCTCTTATACTTTGTTAAAACATGTATGTTGCTACTGGGGCTTGGGTTTATAGTAATTCATAGGATACAAAAATCTCTGAACTCCGGAAGTTTGTATTTTAGTTAAGTCCCATAGTATCTATGATACAGCATCTGTATAGTCCTTTCTGCTCTCACACCATTCCAAAGTGGAAACATGGGACAAGTGCTCTTTTTCCACAAGGGAGTAGAACAAAGCAAGTTCGGGGGTTGCCCAGAGAAAGAAGTGCTGTGTCCAGCAGCTTGTGCGCATGTGAGCATTTCTTAAGTAACAAAGCCAGACAAAAAGGAAAGGAGGTAATGTTGATTAAAATTTAAGTGAAGACTGTCTCTTTAGCAGCAGGATTAAAGGAATCCGTTACTACCACTCTCTGCCCCGTGACATTGGCCATCCGCATAGCTAATGTCATATTGGAGACAAAAACATTATTTTACACATATCTGACACTTTTGCCAAAAATCAGAAAGTTAAGTCCTTCCGTTTCTCAACCCCAGCTTCAGGCCCATATGGAGGGAGTCCTGCTTCCGCTCTCCGGGGGGGCTATAGGCATCTCGCTTGCATCTTAGAGTCTCCAATTTGCCTGTTGTGAGCTGTGGATTATAATATCCATTTCAAAGAGCTGCCAGGAAGATTAGATGACAGAATGGGCGTGTCGGCACCAGGACAGCGGGAACCTGACACGCCATGGGTATGTGGTTAGTTGGTTGCTGCTGAACACAACACAAGACAAATCTTTCTGGTGCTCCTCAACACTGATTTGATCAGTAGCTAACCATCTGATTAAATATGGAAGGAGTGTGTTCTAATAGATCTTTGAGAATTCAAAAGTGACCCTGCAGTAACACAGCATGTCCTTCCCTAAAGGCCCTCAGAAGGTGACATGACATTTAAATGGGGATTAAAGCAAAGCCCAAGCAACACCAGAATCTTAAGGAAAAAATAAGATGGGTTTCTGCAGACCTACAGGAAACTGTAGAGAAGATGAGACGAACCATCAGCAGACAATGAAGCTAATATTGCCATCAGACAGCAAGATGTCCTCTTGATGAAGGGGGTGACTGGGTTCATCTTGTTTAGGGACAACTGTAAACACAGCATCTGAGATTAAGGGCTCGGGACCCAAAAAAATATGTCTTCCTCGGGTGAAAAATCCTTTTGGCCTGACACAAAAGAACCTGCCAAGGTGGTAATAAGGGGTTTATCGAATGCCTCCAAAGGCAGCCGTGCAAACCAACCCACTGCAATCAGGGTGGCTGCATTTTAACACGTTTCTTTAACCGAGGAGAGGCTCATCGAATACCAAGGGAATATAAAACAACCTTGAAAGTAATGCCACTGTCTCAGATACAAAGGGAAGCGTAGACATCTTTAGTCTGTGTAAACCTCACTTGATGCTTTATGGTCCTCTGAAATTGTGTGTATTATCAAGACATAATGGGTGTTTTGACCTCTATGTTTCAGTCCTCTTTTCCAAATTCCTCTTTGACTTCTCCCTCCCCACATCTCCTTGCTTAGTCATCATTACAGCGTTTTTAAGGGAACCCTTGCTAAGAAGGTCTCTCCTGAATTCCCCCTTCACCCCACCCCACTGAACTCTGGGCCTCTGATAAGGTTCCACCAATGGCAAGTACTGGAAGAAACCAGCTTAGGGTACCGGTGTCTTCACTCCTGCCTGGCTTTTAACATTTCAAAAATTGATTTTTTTTTTGGAGAATTTCATACATTTTATTTTGATCACATTTACTCTTTCTCTCCCCCCAACTTTTCCAAGATCCATAACCCGCAACCCTGCATTGATCAGAACCCTTTTCTACTTATGGCCATTTTCATGCAGCAAAGAAAGACAGTCCCTTTTCTGCTGTCTTTGGTTCCACAAACTGCCTTGTTTCTAGCGAGGCCTCTGAAGCCTGTGATCCTCAGGGCTCCTCATTATCCTGTAGTCTTTCACACCCTCCCTGCACCTGTGTTTTCAGCTAGGCTTGGCAGCACGCATGCTTTCTGTCCTGACTCTGACCGGATCGACTTAAATCTCTTAATTTGAACCAAGTAAAGCAGTTACCTTCTTTGCTAGATGATTGTTTTAGCTTCTGGACTATTCTTTACATTTCCTTCACTATTTGTGGTATGGATTAATTTTTATTTTATTTGAGTTATCATTTTCCATTCCTTTTCCTCTCTCCAAGCCCTCCCTTGTACCACTCCCTTTCAAATTCACAGCCTTTTCTTTTAATTGTTGTTGGTGGTGGTGGTGGTGATGGTGGTGGTGGCAGTGTGTGTCTCTGTGTGTATGCATTTCTAAACATACGTACATACAACCTGCTCAGTCTATAAAATGTTACTTGTATGTATAATTTCAGGGCTGATCATTTGACAGCATGCATTTTTAACATTAAATTTCTTCTCTTTTTTTTTTTCCAAGTGAATCCTTAGTGTCTTTCATGTGCCAAGAACTAGGGATACTAAAGACCTGAGTTCCTTCATCTGGATGTTAGTTAAGAAATTAAGAGCTGAGTAACAATGCAATCAGATTAAAAAGAAAAAAAAGCCAAATGCTTGAGAGCAGCCACTGCCTGTTTAGGAGTTCAGAGACACGGGAGAGTCCTACAGGGTAAAATAGAGCAGAATTCACAGAGGAGAACGGGGGCTGAGTGTTCGCATCTCAGTCAACAACAGAACTGGGGTGTCTTATCAAAAAGAACATAGAAAACACAAGATGACTGGAAATAGAAAAGTGAAACCACACCAAGGAGCAGCATAAAATAAGCGTTCTTCTGGCGCGCTCTCTAACGCTGTGATAAAACACCAACGGAAAGCAGTTTGGGGGAAGAAAGGGTTCGTTTGGCTTACAGGGCACAAGCGGTCATCCAAGGAAGCTGGGGCAGGAGCTCACGGCAGGAACTGAAGCAGAGACCACAGAGGCACTGGGCTCATTGTCTTGATCCTCGTGGCTTGCTCAGCTGGCTTTGAAGTACAAGCAGGACCACCTGCCCAGGGTAAACTGGACCCTCCCACCTGAATCGCTAATCAAGAAAACGCCTTGCCAGCCGGCTTGCAGGCCGACCTGAGGAAGCAATTTCTCCATGGGCTTCCCTCTTCGGTAGCTCTAGTTTGTGTCGCTTTGGCAAAACCTGACAGCCCAGTTACCATTCAAGAAGGTCACCATGTTTTGCAGAGTTGATCTGATTTGTTGCTGAGCATTTGAAGAAATTGAGCAAAACAAAAACAAAACAAAACACCGTTCATTTTCAACAGAGGGCAATATCCAAGCTTCCCAGGAAAGCCTACTTTGTCCAATAATGAATTTAAACTGTCTCTATAATGTACTTCTTTGTAGAGAAGGACCTTGAGGTCTTCAGTATGCCTGTCAGGTTCAGTGACTTAATTGATAATATTGATATTACTTTTAGATTTTTTTTATTAAAGTCAAGAACATCCCCCCCCAAAAAAACAACTTCCTAAAAATGACTAAATGCGGATTAATGAGAAACAAGCCACGTTTAAGAAGCTAGGGACAGAAGTGAGGGCTTCCTCTTCTTCCACAGCAAGGATCTAGTATGCACGAATGATCGTTAGTCAATATCACCTCTCTTAGGGCCACATTTGTAGAAATTAAGCCTGTATGCTGAATGGCATCCTGGGGTTCTGTGCAGTTAGTTGAGGTATGATTAGCATGACCTTCAAACATTTTACAGAAGTTCATGGACCTACAATACTAAAGCCTCCAAATCTTCTCTCAGGCTTTGACAACAAGCAACACTCATTTACAAAATGTTTTGTAGTTTGAAAGTCAACTCAGTTCCAGTTTGATGCTTATGCTCTCGAATGGTAGAATACTGGTATTAGCCCAGGCCTCAGAGACCCGGCATGGACTTGCCTTTCTCTTTTGTGAAAGAGGCAGGCATCCCGGGAGAAGGTCACATGAAGGTTAAGTCTGCCCTTGAAGACTGGAATCAGCTGTTACACAGTTACCAGCTACACATTGCTTCAGGGAATCTATGAGGCAAAAGCTCTTTGAAGAAGAAGCCATTCTCGGTCCTTGATGTTAGAAACAAAGCAACCACTTTGTGGCTACTTCTCTAAGACTTGTTTATCTGAGACAGGCTCTTGCTCTCCAACCCGGAAGTCCTCTTGTTCTGTCTCCCAAATGATGGGATTATAGGTATGCATCAACAGGACCAGTTTCTAGGACTTTTATATGAAAGGCTTTAGGCGATGGTGTTTGGCAGCAGGAAAATGAACATGAAGTGCATTACGACACAGGGAATGTGGGAGCTAGTCCCGGCCCTCTCTATTAGGTGAGCTTAGAGTAGATCAAGAAGACAGCAATGCCCAGCACTGTTTTTCTTTGTGTGTGTGTGTGCATGTATACATGCATGTGCGTGTGTGTGCGAGTATACACGCATGTGCATGTGTGTGTGTGTGTGTGTGTGTGTAAGGTCAGAGGTCAACCTCTGGTTTGTTTCTCAGGATAGTTTTCCGTACTCGCATCTAAGATGGGCTCTCATCTGGACCTGGAACTTGAGAATTATGCAACGTTGGGCTGTCTGCCACTGAGCCCTACTGATCCTATTGGCTCCACTTTGCCAGTGGGGAGTTGTAAGTGTGTACAACTAACCCCATCTTTGGCATGGGTACTGGGGCTCTGGTTCCCAAGCTTGTTGCGGAGCACTTTACGGACTAAACCATCTCCCAGATCCCTAGCTTTGCTTCTCTCCTTTTGCCATAGAGAATCACATTAAATGATGAAAAGCATGTTCAGGGAGTTTGTTATGGGAAATCTAAGTGGGAAACATCCTAGACGTCTACCAACAAAGAGTTTTATATACTAATACGAAATACTAGGTGTCTTAGTTAGGGTTTCTATTGCTGTGAAGAGCTACTATGATCATGGCAACTCTTACAAAGGAAAGCATTTAATTGAGATGGCAGTTTACAATCCAAAGGTTTAGTCCATTACCATCATGGTACAGAGCATGGTGGTATGCATGCAGCATGGTACTGGCTACATCTTGATCAGAAGGCAACAGGAAAGCGGAATGTCTTGCTGGGCGTGGCTTGAGCATATATGAGACCTCAAAGTCTACCCCTACGGTGACACACTTCCTCCAACCATGCCATACCTACTCCAACAAAGTCACACCTCCTAATAGTGCCACATCCTCTGAACTTATGGGGCCAACACATTCATACTATCACATTAGGAATCTCTTAAAAAATAAAAGCAGCTGTTGAAAGAAACTTGACTTGCTACAAATTAGAACCTACCATAAAACTATGTCAGTCAAACCACATGGTACTGATACACTGCTAATATAAAACCAGGAAGTGTGTTCTAGAGGTTCATTCGAGACGATCTAGGGAGTTCACATGTGGTGACTTCGTTAGGGTTGTGCTAGTACAGCTGGATATTTGGGGGGTTCAAGTGCTGGGGACCAAACTCAGGACCTTGCAAACACTCTACAACTAAGCTACCGCCCAACCTTTGCTTCACGTTGGCATTTTGAGAGGGGATCTTACTAAGTTCCTCAAGCAGGCCTTGAACTAATAATCCTCCTGCCTCAGCCTCCCAAGTAGCTGGGATTACAGGCTTGTGCAACTGGATATTTATTCAGAAGAAGGCAATATTTCAGTGTGGAATAAATCTCTAAAGTACAAAGGGAGTAATAAAATATTACACTAATATGTAAGAAAATATTGTGGATCCTTACGGGTAGATGAACCTTTCTTAAGTAACCCCAACATTCAGCTGACACAAAGGAAAACAGTGGACTCCTTGAGTAATTGATTTTTGGATGATGTAATATACTTCAAAACTGAAAGACTTCAAAGTACTTACAGTGCATACGTTAATAAAGGGCTGGCTGCCCCATAGTGTGAAGGTATGATACAAATATATTTATTTTAACATTGTTTGAAGTGGAAACACTTAACCCCTTAAATGTTAAGGAGAAGGAAAATGCCAGAATGATTCATGGTGTACTCGTGGTTTGACTGTTACCTAGCAATAAGATATAACGCATTAGCCCAATGGTTCTCAGCCTTCCTGATGCTGCAACCTGTTAATACAGTTCCTAATATGCTGTGGTGACCTCCAACCGTAAAATTATTTTCACTGCCATTTTATAACTTTAATTTTTACGGTTATGAATCATAATGCAAATATCTGAACTAAAACGCCTTTGAAAGGGTCATTTGGCCTGCAAAAGGGTTGTGACCCATAGGTAGAGAAACACTGTGAGTGTGTGTGTGTGTGTGTGTGTGTGTATGAGAGAGAGAGAGAGACCCAAAGGTTGAAAACCACTGTGTGTGACCCACACATTGAAAACCATTCTGTGTGTGTGTGTGTGTGAGAGAGAGAGAGAGAGAGAGAGACCCACAGGTTGAGAACCACTGTGTGTGTGAGAAAGAGAGAGAGAGACCCACAGGTTGCCATGCTGTGTGTTTTCAATCACAATGGTTACCTATTTGGATTTTCATTTTCCTCTTGTTGGTTTGCCTACTTGGCCGCACTCCCCAACAAGGAATCAACAGAACCTGTCTTGGACTGTGCTACACACCAATTTTCGTGTCCTATACAGATGTTTGAGTTTATACTGTGAGCCTGCCCTACTTTCACTACTAAAATAATTACGATGTCTCCAAAAACAGTTATAAAATTTAAAAGTAAAGCGAGAACATAAAATCTACTTAATAAAAGTAATTAACAAACAGTGTGTGTCTGCTATTTTGTGGAAGAAAATGGCCAATGTAAGGGAAATGGGTACAAGGGGAGAGCTAGGCTTAAGCGACTGGGAAGCTGTTTGTGCTTAATTTTGAGCAAAGGAGAAGGGGCAGCTTGAAGAAAGAGCTTCTGATGTGGGCAAAACTGAGATGTTGGCAAATTCAACTGGAAGAAAAAAATCCATGAGTTTGTAGTTGAAATCTCAAACGGCAGCAGCAAAGTGCATGGTTCAGAAACGAGTCCCAACCAGGCTGAAAGTGTCACTGCTGCCATCAGGCGGAACATCTCCCACTAAATGATGTGGGACAGAAGACACTAATGTCCTTTGTGGAGATCAGAGGGCATGGAGAGCAGCAACCGGAGGGTTCTTCAGGGCTTGGGATGGACACATCAGCCCATTGCTCTGAGAGAGGTGTGACCAGGCGGCATGGTCACTGTGATGAGCAAGGTGTGTTGGCTCTCATTGTTCAGCTCACCATCCATGGTGAAGCGAGAAGGGCAGGGACTCACTACTGCACGTGCTGAGAGAGACGCTTGAAGGATGAGGATTCCAGACATGCTGAGGATTCCAAAAGGCACTGGAATTGGGTTCTTGAGACTGAGTGGGACAACCGGAACTAAGGCTGGTTCCATAATGTCCCACACTGAGAGTCAGTGGGATGGTACCCACCGGTCACACGTGGTAACCCTGAGATAGCTCAGGCATTTGAAAATTAGGAAAATAGGGGTGCTTATAAATATGGCGGTACTTCTTATGTCGGAGACAGATTGTTGAAGTCTTTTCAGTGAGACAGAAGGGCATTGAAGGCAGAATGGAACATCAAGAAAGAACATTCTAAGTGATCTTTAAATGCCTAATAACCAAAATTTGGTTACCATTTTTTTTAACCACTTCAGAAAACTTGTTTCTGTTTTGTTCTCAGAGTCACTTAGAAATGATGACTCTTCCCCCTTTTAGAACGAGTTTAGGTTTGGAGGAATCAGATGAGCAGAAATTGCTGGCATCTGCCGCCTCTGTGCCCTGTCTCAGTCACCATTCTCTTGTGTGAAGAGACACCATGACCACAACTCTGAGGAAAACATTTAATTGGGACTGGCTTACAGTTTAGAGGTTTAGTTCATTGTCATCAGGGTGGGGAGCATGGTGCATGCTGGCAGACGTGGTGCTGCAGAAGGAGCTGAAAGTTCTACATCTGGATTAGCAGGAAGCAAGAAAGAGGGAGACACTGGGCTTGAGTATTTGGAACGCCCCACCCCCCCCCAGCCTACCCCTAGGGACACACTTCCTTCAACAAGGCCACACCTGCTCCAAGAAGGCCACACCTCCTAATCCCTGTCAAATAGCTCATTCCTGAATGACCTAGCATTCAAATCTAAGGGCCTCTAGGGGGCCATTCTTATTCAAACTACCTTAGTCCCTCCACAGTTTCTCCTACTATTAACGCTAGTGAATTGCATTTAATAGGATGCGTTTGTCACAATCGATGGAATAAAACTGACACATTATTAACTAAAGCCCAAATTGCCAGCATTCTTTTTATATATATCCTTTAGGTTGTGACAATGTTTGTGATGACTTGTAGCCACCGTTATAATTTCATACATAACAAGTTTACTGCCCTAAAATCCTTCCCCACACTACCAGCTCACTTCTGTTTGTTCCTTCTCCAACCCCTGGCAAGCACTCATGTTTTTATTGTCTCCTCCAGACTATACTGCAATTGGAGCCACAGAGTATGCAGCCTTTCCAAATAAGCATTTTTTGACTTAGCAACATGCATTTAAAATGATTTTTATGTATTTCTGCAGTTTGACTTTTTATATTTATTGTTGAATATTCCAAGGTATGGGTATAATACAGTCCCATCTGTAGGTTTTTGTTTGTTTGTTTACTCTTTGGGGACCCACTACATAGCTTCCAAATAAATAGAGATTTATTCTTACCTATCAATGCCCAGCTTTAGCTTGGCTTGTTTCTAGCCAGCTTTTCTGACTTAAATTATCCAGTTTCTCTCCTTCTACGTTTTGCCTCTGGATGTTTTGCCTTTCTTTTTTCTATTTGTCTTTTTTTTTTTTCCTTCTTACTCTATGGCTGGCTGCGTGACTGGTCCCTGGTGTCCTCTCCTTTTCCTTTCATCAATTGTCCCTCTTTTCTCTCTCAAGCCTGGATTCCTCTTCCTATTTATTCTCTCTGCCTGCCAACCCAACCTATCCTTTCTCCTGTCTAGCTATTGGCTGTTCAGCTCTTTATTAGACCAATCAGGTGTTTCATACAGGCAACGTAACACAGCTTTACAGAATTAAACAAATGTAACATAAAAGAATGCAAAACATCTTTGCATCATTAAACAAATACTCCTCAGCATAAATGAATGTAACACATCTTAAACTAATATTCCACAATATCCACCTACTCATTGAAGGGCATTTTGGTGACTTCAACATTTGAGTGATGATGAATAAAGCTGCTATTCGCATTTTTTCACATGGACTAAGGTTTTCTATTCATTTGCATAAATGCTTTGGATTGCTAGTGCTAGATCAAATGGTAAACAGCATGTAATTTTTAGGAAAATGCCAAATTGTCTTGCAAAGTGGCTGCACCATTTTTGCATCGTTGTGATAAATAAGGGTTCTGATGGGGCTACACCCTTGATATTCTGCATGGCCATTGCTTTGGATCTTAGCCATTCTCACTGGGCCTATTTTTTTAAAGCCCAAATAGGAAAATATCTTAGGATAATTAGTGTGTATGTCACCATGAGAAGAGAATGAATAAATAAAACCAAAACAATAACTTTCGATGTGACTCTTGGAGTAAATGAGTGTTTTTTATGCACTAGCCTCCTAAATCTGTGGCACAAGAAATCAGAAATGGGATTTGGGATTATTCATCAATGTTGTTAGTGCATTAAAAATTTAATGTTGATGCGGAAGAGATGGATCAGTCAGTGAAACGCTTGCTACACCAGCAGGAGGGCATAATGTGATGCCTAGCACCTAGTTAAACACAAAAACAAATAAAAAACAAGGATGGAGGCATATACCGCAACAAAGGGGGAGTAGAGAAAGGAAGACCCCAGGGCCAACCAGTCTAGTGAAATTAGGGAGTTCCAGATTCAGTGGGAGATCCTTTCTCAAAAAATAAGATGGAGAGTGATTATGAACATTCTGTGTTGACCTCTGGCCTCCATATGTACATAGATGTGCACACACACAACTCATACAATATCTGATATAACTGTCAAATTGTGAATACTATGTGTAAAATACAGAGGCCATAAAGTAAAGATAATGTGGTATGAACATGACCAAAATATGTTACATACATGTGTAGAAATGTCACAGTAAAACCCCATGGTTTGGATAATTGATAACATGATAATAAAATAAAAGGCTAGAAGGTATACAGTACTTACATGGACTGTATGCAAAGATAAATACTTAGAAGCAGCCTTTTCAAGATATTTTTTGTCCCCATTCTTTCACATACTAGGCAGTCTATTCTTGACTTAAAATTTTTTTAGGACTCTTGGCTTTTGAGGCAAAAAATCTGGTCTGAAATGCACCACTTCTTTTTCTTTCTTTGAGAGAAAAGCACATATTATCTTGTGAATAAGCATTCTGTTTATTCATCTGTTGTGTGTAGGAGGAGACTGCTTGTTCGTTTCCTGATTGCCCAGGACTGCATAATCACACAGAAACTATATTAATTACAATACTATTTGGCTTATTAGCTCAGGTTTCTTATTAAATAACTCTTACATCTTAAACTAAGCCATTTCTATTCATCTGTGTATTGCCATGAAGCTGTGACTTACCAGGTAAAATTCTGGTGTCTGTCTCCTTCAGCAGCTACACGGTGTCTCTTGAACTCTGCCTACTCTCTCTATATCTCTGTTTGGATTTTCCACCTGGCTTTACTCTGCTAAGCTTTATTCATCAACTGATAAAAGCAACATATACAGAAGGACATCCCACATCAATTGTGTGCCTGAGAACATGGCTTGAAGTAGAATTGAGCTGAAACTTGTTTGCAAACTATTCTTTCTCTCATCCTTCCTGGACCAGGAATCCTCAAACCATATTTCTATGGCTATTAAGTGCAATCTCACCAATGTATCATCTCCAAAGTGCTGGATTTTAACCGAGGAAAGCAAAAATAAAGAATCATAAAATTGGGTAATATATCCTTCTGAAAGCAAAGGGAAGTCACATGATGCACTTGAATGTTCCTCTTGGAGGTTGTCTTTGAACCCAGTCACGGTGGTCCTGATCCTCTGCCAATGTGTAGGATGGAATTAACTCTTTTCATGGAGGTGGGAAAGCCACACTTTATACAAAGTTTGGAATTTTTGCCTTGTACTAAATTTAAATTTTAAAATGCTAATATAAGACACAGACTCCCTGTTTTCAGTGTTTATTTGTATAAACAAAGTCAATTGCTTTTTTTCTAGAATTTTACTAATATCTAGTGATGACTAAAAAGTGAAACAAAATAAAATTTATGAAAAAAATATTTATGAAAGTGACTTCTTACCAAGACTCCTAAATATTATTACCATATGAAATGTTTACTTTTCTCATACAACAAAGAAAGGCCCCAACAAGTTCTTAATTATTGTCATATTATTGCTCTCTGTCACGGAAGAATCTAAGGCTATCTAGACAGAAGATGCTGTGTTTCTGGAGGCCACAGGACCCACACAGGTGGAATTAATCCAAATGACCTTTAGAACATTAGTTGCCCCCTTGTCAAAAAATGATACATTCCCACATTCCCCTGTCTACTCCTAGGAAGATGGACATTTCAAACCACTGAATTTTCTTAACTTTTGTTCAATTATTTCAATTGTAATTATCGTAGTTTTGCTGGGGAATGTCAGGAATTTTAGCTCTCCCAACAAATTGGTTCAGTGAAAGTGAAGCTATCTAGAAGCAGGAGAAAGAGACTGGGGAAGAGGATAAAGGAAAGAGGAAGAGGAAAAGGAGGAGGAGGAAAAGATAAAGAAAGGTTACAGAATGAAAAGGAATTGAGATCGCTTTGCGAAGGACAGACACAATGATGGATTTTACTCTCAAAATTTTGATGAACGAATAGTGATTGTTGGCCCTGATCAAACCTATGTCAGCATGTCTCCTTCAAATAGTTTCCTCAGAAGATGGCCCTAAGTGAAGTTTATTTTGCATTGATACAACTGAGGGAGGGGACAACAAAACTATGATGTGTGGAGCCCCTGGGGCTGCCACTCATCTTACAGCACACAGAACAACTTGCACCGTGAAGAATCCTGTAGCCCCATACGTCAATAATGCCAAGACGGAGGAATCGTGGCTTAAAAGGCTAAGCCACCAATACTGCATTTTTCTCATCTTTAAATAACTTTACTAAACATATAGGCACACTCATTAAAAAAAATAACTCAAGCTAAACAGCTTTTATTACGGTTTATTTGTATATTTCCAGTCCTTGTTTACACAGGTCAAATCTTTAGGAAAGCATTCAGCCATCTTAGTGGCTATCAGAACATATTGATTGTGTGCATTTATTAAACATCCAAGTGATGAAACACCAAAGTTGGTAGCTCTCTGTGGCTACCTGGCATATAGTCAGCAAGAAGCCGCCATTTACTGTGTTCCATGTTCTATACCCAGCCAGCCGACTGGGATGATGAGGCTGTTTCTGTTGGAAGAGGGCTGTTGCTCTGCCCTCTGGCTCACTTTGAGAGCTGGTGATTCTGGGAGCTGGCAGTGCTATTTTTACCCTTCTCACTTGGCCCAGTCCTGGGGGACAGGGATCCAGTGTCTCACTTCCTTTGGTCTGGCCACACTGGTAGAGAATGAGGTGGGAGGGGTTATGTCAGTCAGACTAGAATCTGGAGACTTCCCTTGCAGAGTTGCTGTGGCTCTGACAACCAGACCCTACAATTTACAAAATCACACTTCCATTTTAGATCAGTGTCTTTAATTAAATGGGTTATCTCTTTCTATGAAAGCGTAACAATGTAAATAACATCTGAGTTTGACACAATGTGTTTACCCAGGCCTGAAGTTTAATTTGGAAGAAAATTGGGAACTGTGGTCTCGTTGTCATTATTCTAGGTATGATAGGGAGATACAATTTTAAACAGTGACTTACCAGTTTCTTCTTGAAAAAGAGATGTAAAGTAGATCAAAGTGAAATAGAATTGAAAGGCATTAGTTTCTATGAACCATCTTGAAGGAAGCGTTAGGAATGCGAAACTTTCTTCACAAAGAACAACAGTCAGATTCCATTTCATTGCCCTTCCTCTCTGTCCTCCCCCCAACTCAACCATCCCATTCCCTCCTCCCCTTTCCCCTCTCACACTGCCTCCTTCCCACCACATTCCCAGTTTACTCAGGAGATCTTGTCTGTTTCCCCTTCCCAAGGGGACTCATGTATGTGTCTATTAGAGTCCTCCTTGTTTCCCTAGCTTCTCTGGGGCTGTGGACTGTGGTCTGCTTGTCCTTTGCTTTATGTCTAATATCCACTTATGAGTGAGTACAAACCATGTTTATCTTTTTTCGTCTGAGTTACCTCACTCAGGATGTTTTCTTCTAGTTTCATCTGTTTGCCTGCAAATTTCAAGATGTCATTGTTTTTTTTAACCACTGAGTAGTGTGTACTCCATTGTATAAATATACCACATTTTCTTTATTTATTCTTTGGTTGAGGGACATCTAGGTTGTTTCCAGGTTGTAGCTATTACAAATAATGCTGCTATGAACATAGTTGAGCAAATTTCCTTGTTGTATGAGTGTGCATCCTTTGGGTATATCCCAACAGTGATATTGCTGGGTCTTGAGGTAGATTGATTCCCAATTTTCTGAGAAACCGCCATACTGATTTCCAAAGCAGCTGTACAAGTATGCACTCCCACCAGCAATGGATGAGTGTTCCCCTTACTCCACATCCTCTCAAACAAAAGCTATCATCAGTTTTTGATGTTAGCCCTTTTGACAGGTATAAGATGGTATCTCAGAGTTGTTTTGATTTGCATTTTCCTGATGGCCAAGGATGTTGAGCAATTCCTTAAGTGTCTTTCAGCCATTTGAGCTTCCTCTGTTGAGAATTCTCTCTTTAGATCTGAACACCATTTTTAATTGGATTATTTGGTATTTGGGAGAATAAGGAAAGAGACCTTGATTGAAGAAGCCATCATGGAGTTAGTGAGATCTGGCACTAGAGGAATTCCCAGGAATCCAGAAGGATGACCCCAGCTAAGACCCTAAGCAATAGTGGAGAGGGTGCCTGAACTGGCCTTGCTCTGTAGTCAGATTGATGACTACCTTAATTGTGAACATAGAACCTTCATCCAGCAACTGATGGAAGCAGATGCAGAGATCCACAGCTAAGCACTGGGCTGAGCTTCTGGAGTTCAGATGAAGAGACAGAGGAGCAATAATATGTGCAAAGGGGTCAAGACCATGATGGGGACACCCACAGCAACAGACAACCCGAGTTAGTGGGAACTCACTGACTCTGGACTGACAGCTGGGGAACCTGCATAGGACTGAACAAGGCCCTCTGAATGTGGGTGACAGTTGTGTGGTTAGGGCAGTCTGTGGGGCCACTGGCAGCGGGATCAGGATTTATCCCTAGTGTATGAACAGACTTTTTGGAGCCCATTCCCTTTGGAAGGATCCCTTGTCTAGATACAGGGGGAGGGCCTTGGTCCTGCCTCAGTGTGATATGACAGACTTTACTGACTACCCAATGGGAGGTCTTACCCTCTCTGAGGCATGGCTGAGAAGTCAGGTAGGAAAAAGCTTAAGGAGGGGAGGGAGGGAGAACTGGGATTGGTATGCAAAATAAAAAAAAAGATTGTTTTAAAAAATAAATAAAAAAGATTCCATTTCAATATAATAAAAGCTAGTGGGTTTTTTTTTTTAATTGTGTGAAACTGAGCTTTTCTTGAAGGTCCTGAGTAGGTAGACATGTTGATGGCTGTGTGTCTAGAGTCTCAGGGTTGGATAGTTCTCTATCCATGAAGTTCACCATGAATCTACATGTTAACATGGTTTTTATATTCTGTGTTTGGTTACACCATCATGCATTTTCATAATTAGCCATTACAGAGAAAGAGAATATTCAACTAGGGTGGCCTGTCTCTAGAGAATGGCAAGATTTGTACTGATTTATGTAGAGATAAATTTTAACTCGTTCTTAGGTGTTATGTACCAATTATATCATTCAAAGTTATAGTCTGTCAACCACCAAGAAGACTGAGCTGATGTGGGTTTAAGGCAAGAGGAAATTCTTAGTAGCTGGCAATGACAGCGCTGGCCTTTTGCATTCCCAGTGTAGCACTGAGCCTTTCTTAGGGAGAACTTTTAAGCAAACACACACACACACACACACACACACACACACACACACACAAAACAAAACAACAACAACAAAAAAAAAATACCCTGGGGTGACATACTTCAGTCATCAAGAAGTTAGCCAGAAGTAGAAATACAAAAGCCAAAAAGCAAAGTTGGCAAAGTTTAGAGACTTTCCAAGAACTATGGCCTTTGATGGATTAGGTCTTTGCTTGCATTTTAGCGGAGAGTGTTGTCTACATGCTGAGTTTTATGGTCTGGATGGCACGTCCATCATGGAGTCAGTTGTGCTAAGAGGGCTTTGTTACAAGAGCTCCCAGTAAAGCTAAAATCATGAAGTCTGTTGTTTCTAGACATTTAATAGATATGTGTTTCATCATCTACATAAACCATCATCAATAAATAGAAAGTGAAAGCTAAAAAAAAAACTGTTCCCTCAGAGATCATAACAACTGTTAAAAAGTGACCTGGAAAATTTTTAGTTTTTTTCAATAAAATCAAACACAATAGTCAATGAATTAAAAAACCCAGCAACCGTTTCTCAACCAAGATTTATGATGTTATTGTGTTTAAAATAAAAGTAACTAACCTCTATGTTCTACTCAGAAATAATCCCTTTTGAATAGCTGTCTATGAGGAATTTAAATGGACTTATATTTAGAGCTGGTACATGTGTGCACATATCTTAAGTATGTCCCCATTCCAACAGCTGTCTGGAGATCTTGTTTGAAACACACTAGTTTTCAGACATTCACTTTAAACACTAGAGTGTGTTGAGTATTTTATCTGTAGTACAGAAAAATGTAACTAACCCTCCAGGCCCTAGCCTTCCTTAACTGTTGATGCTCAGTTGCTCATGCTTCAGCGGCTATCAGAATAAGGTGACGTCAGATCGAATTACATCACAATCACCTGGTCTTTTTATAAGTTACTAAATTTACAGGGATAAGAAGTGCTATTAAAACACACACACATACACGAGAGAGAGAGAGAGAGAGAGAGAGACAGACAGACAGACAGACAGACAGACAGACAGACAGACAGACAGACAGACAGAGACAGGGACTGCTTCACCAACAACATCCTTGATCCAGAATGGTTTTTTGCAGAGATGAAGCTTAGTGGTGAAGCACCTGCCTCACACTGCAAAGCCCTGAATTCCAGCCTAAGCTCTGCAAATAAAAGGAAACCAAACAAAATAGTCCTTACTCACTTGCCATGGCACTGGTACCTAACTGATTAAGTCAATCAGAACAATGCCTCATGTTTAAAGGGACCATGCAAACATTCTAATTTTTACACATCTGTGAGATAGATTTTTTTTCCTCTAATGCCTTCTTCTCTCTCTCCCTCCACTCTGACCTCCCTCTCTCCTTATTTTTTCTTCCTTTTTCCATTCCCCTGGGAATGAACCCAGAGCCTTGGGTCCCCTAGGCAAGGGCTCTACCATTGAGCTGCTTCCCCAGCCGTTGACTATTTGTTTGTTTGTTTGTTTTTGAGATAGGATGTTATTATGTTGCTCAGCCTAGCCTCAAACTCCCTGTGCAGTTCTGGCTGCTTTTAAACTTGCAATCCTCCGGTCTCTATCTGCTCCTGTATGCTGGGATTAGCGAGTGGTCTGTGCCACAGTGCCTGGTTCTTCACTATCATTTTTAATCGTAGTAACACACCAGTATTTGTGTAAGTATGTAGCGTGTTGCTATGGATTTGAACAGAACCAAGAATGAGTATTTGTTTGCACATTTAAGAACTTGTTTTCAAGTCCGGTTGGGCGGGAGTGGGGCACTTCAGAGTGTTCTGCTGTGGCTTTAGTTGTATAGACAAAGCCTTTGAAAACGCCAGTTGAGTCCTTGACTTCTGTGCTTCCTTGATGAATTGTCCTTTAAATGACAAAGAACACTGCCATCTTACCTTAGGAAAATGACACATAATGCAGAATAAAATTACCTCCAGAGACGTGTGTAATAGGAAAAAAGAGAGCACTTACAGTTAACATTTAGGTAATGCAAAATAATTAGCTCCATTGGAAAGTTTTTACTTAACTGTAAGTACCAAAGTAGTCATTTGTGGTCTTAATTCACAGGCCAAGATATGACTCTATGAGACATGGCTTTTTAAAGCCTAATCAAATAGGTGGTGCATTTTCACATGGGTTCCTACTAAGAAAGCTTAGCTGTGTGCTCCTATTGTTTCTGCGAGGAAAGAACTTGCCTGCAGAGGTGCAGTCATTCACTCCCTGCTGCAGCTCAGAATCTACAAATGGCCCCCCTCTGTGAAGTGAGGTCTGAGACTGAAGGGCTTTTCTTCTGCTAGGATTATTAATTGTTGGGGAAGGAAGATGTCGACAATACTCTGACCGTAATTTCACACCAGATGGGAAGCCCAACTAGGGTTTCTAGTTTTTTCGAAAATTTCCCCTTGGTTCTTTTGATAGTGACAATGGCTGGCAAAAATGACCAAGTGTGGTTCTTATTCCACGTCAAGCACCCCCTGGCTCCGATGAACACTGCTGCTGTAAAGGATTTATCCCCCTCAAAGCCCACGCATAGATCACGGGCAATTGAGAGGAAAAGCAAGCATGGAGCGCTACAACTTGATTTGGATTTTCTGTCATGTCTGCAGCTAAGAGTGAAGATCCACTTCGCCCACCTTTGCCAGCTCTCTGAAGATGCCTTGTTCACTGTGGTTTGTTTATAGGTAGCCCCTGGCTTCTGGATGTCTAGTGGATGCCCTTGCTGTGGGCCTTCTGCTGTCTATGACCCGGTTATCCTCGCTAGGTGCGAGAGTGTTTTGGTAGATTCTTTAGAACTGTCTACAGGGGAAAGCATGTCATCTCCAGATAAAGGTATTTCACTTCTTCCCCAATCTCTACACCTTCTATTTGTGTGAGGTTCACCAGCTATGGCTCCAGTGATGACAAGGAACCTCTGGCTTTGTTCTCAGACTTCAGGGAAAGTATCCAAGCCCTTGGCCCTATGCGGAAGCTCACTGGAGACGTTCTCTGTGAAGAAGTTTTCTCTATTGCTAGGCTTTTGTGAGTTTAAAAACAATGATCATGCTCCTGGAGAGTATTTGGTCAAATGTTATTTCTTCATTAATTAGCATTATGTGACCATTTTTTCTTCCTGTGGTTATAGTGATGTCATTGCGTTTGAATTTGGTTGTGTTGTATCTCTAGAAAAGAACATTTCTCAAGTGTATAATTGCTTGCGTTGGTTATCGGATTAGACTGTTTGTAGGAGATGTTGGGATGCAAACTTTCTTTTCTTTCATGTAAACCTTAATCTGGTTTTACTACTAGAGTAATTCTGAATTCATGGGATGGTTTAAGAAGAATTCTGTACCTCTATCCTGGAAAAGGTTATAGATAATTAATATTTTTTCTTTTTTTTTCTTTTTTTGGTTTTTCGAGACAGGGTTTCTCTGTAGCTTTGGAGCCTGTCCTGGAACTAGCTCTTGTAAACCAGTCTGGTCCCGAACTCACAGAGATCCGCCTGCCTCTGCCTCCTGAGTGCTGGGATTAAAGGCGTGCGCCACCACCGCCTGGCAATATTATTTTTTCTAAGTATGTGGCTGCCCTATCAGTAAAATTATATGGTCCTTGTGCTTTATTATGGTGACAGATTCTTGATTAAACTTCTTAAATAGCTGTAAGGCTGTTAGGTTATTTGTTTCTGTCTGGGGTAGGGTTAGCAATTCGTGTCACTCAAGGAATTGATCGAATTAAGTTTGGTTACCAAGTCCATGATTATTTAGTTGCTAACGGTTTCTCTTAGTCTCCCGTCCCACGGACCTACAGTAGTGACTCATCTCGGATCTTAGTAACTTTGTGACATGGTTCATGTTAACAACCCAAACTGATTAAGAAATGCCGAGGGCACACATTTGCATGTGTCCATGGGGACATTTTCAGAGAAGAGTAACTGAAGGGTGAAGGTCCACCTTGAATATGGGTGGCACCCTCCATGGGTGGGGGTGCAAGGTCCAAGGGAGAAAGCAGGTGGAGCACCAACGTGCATCTCATGCTTCCTGACGGCCGACACGCTGACCAGCTCCCTCGCTCTCCTGAGTCCTGCCTTCCCACCATGATGGATTATGTCTTCAAACTGAGCCCAAACAAATGTGTCCTTCCTTACATCCCTCTTCTTAGGTATCTTGTTAAAGCAACAAGAAAAGTGAAAACTACACTTGGCTAGAGATGCATCATTTTTTATTGATCTCTCTAAGAACAATCTTTGAGTTCATTTTCAGCGGCATTGATCATGTGCTCTAAGACATATATATATATATATATTACAATAGGACCAATCAGCTCTTCTTTCTATAGTTCCTTTAAGTCAATTTTTTTTGGGGGGGATATTTTATTTCCTAGTATAAACATTTCATGCTACAAATTTCCCACTAACCACTGTTTTTCCCCCTTCTAGCAATGGTTCATTTAATTATTACTATTTTAAATTTATTTGAATGTAACTTACAGACAAGAATGTAGTCTGTCTTGGCAAAAGATTCATGAGAGCAGAGCAAGAAAGAGTGCATATTCTGCAGTGGCTGGATGAATTATTTTATGTGTCAATAAAGCCAGAGGGCAATATTGTTTGGGCTAGGCTGTATATATTAGGTTTGCTAATAGTGTTATTTCTTAAACTCTCCTCTGCCCCTTTTTGACACTGAACTGCATTGCACAACCCGATTTTTGTTACATTTATAGCCACCACTTTCCTTTGCTTCTGCTGGAGAGTCTGTTTCCCACCTTCATTTTGACTTGTTCTTGCACAAGTATCGGCAGCAGGTCTATGTCTGAAAGTCTCTATTGCTTCCCTGGATCTCCTAACACCATGGTTCACTTAGGGTAAGGATCGCCAAAATGACGAATGGCTGTTGACTGTTTGGAATGCGCAAAAGGACCTTAAACCCCCCCCCCCCAAATCCTGAGGATACTGTAACAAAATACCATGAACCATGTAGCTTAAAACCACACATTTATTCTATAGTTTTGAAGACTAAAGACTCAGAAGAACAAAGCACAAATTAGCGGGACCACGTTCTGTCTAGCTCTCTAGAGAGGAATAAACACCCACTCTTCTGTTCTTTGTAATCCCAAGGGACTCCATGGCTTGTAGCAGTTTAGCCTCTGATGTCACAGGACCTTTTGTGGGTCTCTTCTTTATCTCTCTGTCCCTCTGTCTGTCTGTCTCTCTCTCTCTGTGATTTGTTATTCTTTTGTGTGTGCTTATATGGGAGGGCAAGGTCAAAGGTTCAAAGGTATGTGGGGTTGGAGGTCTTGGAGGGTTTTTTCCTACCTTATTTTTTGCAATAGGGTCAAGAAACCTGGGTTTCAGGTTAGCAGCTAGGCGCCCGGGTTGAAATCCAGATTTCATAACTCTGTCTCAAAGACTTCATTGGGAAGAGTGTCATACATCCAGCATCCCCCACTGACGTTTGGGTTCTTGATGATGTCACAGAAACTCTGGCTCATGCAAGAACAGTGCAGAGACATAGAAAAAGGGCCAATCAGAGCCTCCATGCCTTTTAGGGTCAGGGTGACTTCGCGCACAGCAGGCAGCATTCAAACCTCATTTCCTACCGTGGGAGCAGAGAAAATGGTCTGTTATTGCTTTAAGCGGGACACTGTTTCATTTAGTGAATGTGAATCTCCCCCCGTTTCAGATGCAGCTCAATATTCCGCTCATTATAAATGGAAAACAGCCCGTTGTGCTTCGGTGTTTCAGCGACAAGCGGAACATATCACAGCATCCTGTAAGGAGAGGTTTAATTTCGTTTCAAGGAACTTATTTCATGGCCACACTTGAATCCCTGATGGACGACAGGAATGTCAAAACCCCCAGAGGATCATTTTTAGAAAAGAATTTCCATCAAGAAAGACAAATTTCAAGCAGGAAGAGGCCTAGTACTCTCGTCTTCCTTCATTTGGAAGTCAAACACTCTATGGTTTTTAACTTCTGTTGCTTTTATATTTATGAGTTTGTACGAACTACAGACTTCAAATAGGACCTGTTCACCGTGAGATTATGGAACCCTTACCACACCTGCCACATTGACCATGTATGGAGGATTCAAAAGACAGATACACATCCTAGGCTGGGTTGTTTGGATTCAGTCGCTGTGAATCCAGATCCTTCCCATCTCTCTGTGTAGACATGGTGGTGATTAATCCCTTACCGTGTCTGCTTTGGAGGGTTTGGGGATGCGGCTCAGTGGTCAAGTGCTTATCTCTCCCGAAAGGGGCTAGATCTGAGCCCCAACACCACACTCACCAAGGAAAGGAAAATGGTCACAGGACTCTTACTCCCTGTTCACTACTGTTTTGACCCCAGAAGCCATCATCTAATTTTGTGGGGTTTTTTTTTCAATAAATAAATTTATCTAACCACTTTTCATCAGGAGCATCCTTATTAATAAGCATGAGTGTGTCACAGGAACTGGTGATGTAATGAACAGGTCTGTCATGGATCCTGCTGACAGGGACCTCAGTCTATTGAGAAGCTCAGATGAGTGGTTCTTATGCCATATTTCAAGGTGGATAACGCAGGCCAGGCACTGACAATGCACATGGCAGGAATGTTTACATTGGACTGGGTAGGTCAGAATGCTTCCTGGTGTCTCAAGGATGGGGGTAGGTGGTGATGAAGCCACAGGAAGATGGGAGAATATAGCAAAAATATTCCAGCAATAAGGAGCCTAGGAGAAGAAGGCAACAGGGTAACGAGCTGGTAGGAAACGTCGCCTGAGAAGGGAGAGGGGAGAGTGGAGAGATAGGAGGCTGAGATGTTAAGCTAGTGACGGACCTGCACACTGCATGAGGGGAACCAGACAGCAATGTACCTGGTTATGATCATCAAACACTTTACATGTTACCATGTATTCAACAACTCAAATTAAGGATTCTTATAGTAAATTTACTTGAGAACTAAATGTGTGAAGCTACCACTCAATGTTGACACATCTTTTTATTGAAATATCAGAACTGCAAGCTATTTTTTCCCTGATTAGCAACTCAAATCTCATGTCTCTGAATTCCTTTGAAGTGTTAAGCATATACATATAACTTTTACTCTTTCTTTATATAGTACTCTTCTTCTTGAAAATATTTTTATATTACTAACTGTCCAAATTATTTTCTAAAAGTAGATAAATATAACCTATGCATTTATATTAAAAGTAATTCATGCCTCGCTTGAATTTTCTCACATTTTTTCCATTTTAATTGTTTGAGAGTTTCACACAGTATATAATGAATTTTAGTCATTTTAATGTCCTCTCTGTCACCCTCTTCTGTTAAAAACCCTTCTTCCTAACATTTACATGTTATTTACATATGTGTGTGTGTAACCCACAGTTTACTTAGGAGTGCTTGCCTAAGCATGGTGGGAGGCTATTTACTGGAACATGGCAATTTATCAATGGCTAAATTTAAGCCTGACATTTCATAAGGAGAACTCTTCAATAAAGAGTCCTCAGAAAAGAGACTCACACTTGAGTTTTTTAAATTAAAGCATATTTAGAAGAATAGCCTCATGGCTAGCTCATAATTCTTCACTGCTGCATGAATAGCCCACCTGTACTTTAGATGGATGAGATATATTCAAAGCTATTTGAACTATAGCTTCACTACCCACATAGTATTTTTCTCCAATATATAGGTTCAATTTATACATACACATAAATGTACATCTTGAGGGATCTTGCATGCCTTATTGGGCCATATATCATGATGATGAACGTCTGTATCACCTGACTCCCTGAAGGAAGGATGTGAACCAAGGAGAAGCAGGTAAAGTGAGCTTGCACTTCTGTGCTCTAGCAATCTTCAAACAGAAATCAATCCAGGGTGATGATGCTGGAACAGATATCGCATCTAATTAATAAGCATTAGAAAGCGTGACGGGATGGAGTTTATTACCTGCTTGCCTCCTTTGGACATGGATAGAATTTATTGCTTAGCTTCCACATAGACCATAGCAGCTACAGATAATATGAAAAAAAATCTTAAAATTGGATAAAATGATAAGAGTGAAAAGATTGAGGTTCCCTAAAATGCTGTGTATATACAAGATTCCAATAGCCTTCTGTCAAAACTTGAAAGAAAACATATTTTTAATTTTAATTTTTTAAATTAAACTAAATATGCAACACACACAAAATAGGCCAACTCTTTACTTGACTAGACATTTCTTATCTTCCACAACATTCAGTAGCTTTTTAATACCATGCCAACTATATTATATTTAAATATTTTGATTATTTGTAGATGGTTTTCTAGCAACATAATTACCTTTTTCCCTCCATCAAAAATCTGCAATAAATTACTCTTTCAACCTAAGAATTTACACTAGCAAGATAGATGAAGTTTAAAGCATAACAGCAAATGCTTCTCTTGTTCTTCAAGGGAAGCAAAAAGATGATCTGCCATTCCAAATGATGCCTTTCTGAAAGTCATATAACATCCTTCAACATTACAGTGATAATTGCACAAGAAGGCTAGATTAGTCTTCTTCTGTCTTACCCTGAGTCCCCTAAAACATACTAATGATATCCTTTTGAGGTTAACGTCAAGTCTTTGAAAAGGATGTAGACGTTAAGAAGCTAGGAAGGAATTTAAGCTCTAATTCACAGACCATCAGTCTGACCCTCCCCCAAGGGACTAGTAGGGAATTACGTATTAACAGCATTCTTTTCATCTCATATTCTAAAAGACCAGCATCTGAAAGGGAATGAATGGGCAATGAGCAGCAGGCTGGCAAACCACGCCGAACATTAAAATGAGCCTTCATTGAGCACTTGTCCATTGGCCCAATCACCACAGGACATGAAAGAAAAACTCAGTTGTCAAGAGGTAGATGAGCCCCCTTTCCAGAGGGGAAAGCGAGGCACTGAGATGCCTTGCAGTCGACTCCACAATGTTCAGCGGCAGGATCATCAACATCAGAGGCAGGAGGACCTGACTACAGTTATGCACGGGATGGCCAATGCACAGCAGTGGAAGGACAAGGAGAACGTTGGTCCCCTCCTGTAGCCTGTGTTCGATCTTGACGTATGACATGCAGAGCTGATAGAAAGGTTGGAACTCCATCTTAAAGTTGGTGGCTTGTGTGTTCTCCAACATCAAGCCCAAGAGATCAACATAAGGAATGCTTACTGATAGTGGCTTCCTCAGACTCAGGAATGTTGAATATGTTGACACAAGATAGAAGGTACAAGATCAAGACATGAAAAGCACAATTAAAGGGGAGTTAATACAGTACTGAAAATCACAAGTTCAGCTTGATGTAATGCCCTCCAAAGACATATTTATGAACACAGTTAAAAAGAAATTATCAAACACTTGGATTTGAAAATCAGATAGCATCTGAATGCTGATGTAAGCGTTCACATGCCTTTACCCAAGGAATCAGCATATTGTACAGGATATTTCTCTTCTGAGAGTACAAAATATATTATTATATACTGTACATAATTTCCCATGTTCCCCAAATACATTAAACAGTAGAGAAAATGCAATTATTTCACCCAGCATTGGTATTAGTCGAACAAACAAGGTGGCCAGAGTGGAGACACATTGGTGGAGGATGGTTTGTGTGATGTGTGAGAAAATAAACAACCATAATGTCTGTTAGGCTCATAATGATGTCCATCGATGCCAGCACCCACTACTGTGCAAGTAGCCAGTATATTAGTGATACGCTGACATAGATGGCACACAACGCAATCCAGTTTATTCTTGTGATTGGTGCCCCATGGTTACCTGTCACATGAAGGATGGCTTTGGAAGACAGGGTGCCACTAGAGTTTTGGGCTTGAGCCACATAGAGGCCAGCGTCTGCCTCACATACCTTTGGAATGAACACCGAATGCTTTGTGTCCTTGTGCAAAACCTGTAAGTGTCCATCGGCACACAGTTGCTGGCCCTTCTTGAACCTAAAGCAGAGAGTCAGGTTTAAGTCACGGCCACTTCTTGATTCCATCATTTCCAAGTTCTCATTCGTATTGCAGCCAGGCCCATGCCCGCTGCACTATTCTCCACTATTAGCAGGAATCTTCTAGCTACAATAGATGCCAAATGAAACTGCTTAGCAATCTGTAGCCAGAAAATTACATTGATTGACTCAGATCTCGTTTTTGAAAGTTCCATGATAGCATTTAACAGAATATCATAGATGAAAATTCATACATCTATTTATTCTTTTGAACAGACACACACGCACACACGTGCCCGCAGCAGACCATCTGATCATGCTGGGTCACATTTGCTTGTGGCATCAGTGTGTATGTGTGTGAAGTGGCACCCACATATCTAGCCTGTTTCACCCTATCTGCAGCTTCTAGTGGCATCTGCACAGGAGTGAGGATCATCCGCCCTTGGTGCTCATACAGCACAATCTCCCAGCAGAAGTGCACGTTGTGGAAAAAGGGGCTTTACACCACTCCCACTGAAAGAAGCTCATTTCATTGGTAAACTAGGTTCATTGGAAGACAGTGGCTTTCCATTATAAAAGGCATTTATGACATTACCTCTCGACTATAAATGATCTATTTCTAAAATTCCTCTCTGTACATGAACACTTACCTGGGTCATTTTAGGCAACAAATAATTGATTTCTCACATTCCACACATATGCCTTTATAAACACTTTCTTCCATATGGGGACTGATGAGAAACCCATGTCAAGGGTCTATGTAAGTGTCTGTGCGTGTAATGTGTGTGTGGAGACCAGATGTTCATGTTAGATATCTTCCTTTACCACTCTGGATTTTTATCATTTGAGCCAGGGTCTTCCCCTATGAACTCATGGGTTCAGCTACTGTCACCATCACCCCAGGACTGACTGAGATCTTGGGGGCTCTTCACTGTACCCAGCTGTTACCATGAGATCGGGTCCTCATGCTTGATTCAGCTCCTGAAGTCAGTTTTTGTCCACATTGCCTAAGTGATCTTTTTGCTCTCCAGAGTATCCTGAGAGCACACAGCTTCCTCGTAGCCTGCCAGGTGCTCACTGGGCACACCTTCTCTGAGCTGATGGGAAAATGGACTTACTTTTTTCAATTTGTAATCGTTCTTCAATAATACATATGTTGCCATGATATAGATATGAATAATTTGCATTAATATGAATCTTGGTTTACTGATACTAATTTAAGGTCAATTTTGTTATATGTATATTTCTGCTCTTGACTAAGGTATTGTGATTGTGTAGCTCATTTAAAAATGTAATGTATAATTAAGAAATATAGGTTAATAGATAATCTTTATAATAGTCAAGTTTATAGTCATGTTAGTTAGATTTTCTAAATGTGCATTTCAGATGGATAGGCATTCTTCATATCTTTCAAAGACTACAGAATATGGCATTTAAAATGTTTTAGTAACTTAGGGCTTTTCATGACAATGAGACACGTCTGCTCCTGGCAGCACCAATCTACTTCAAGAGAAAAATGGGCATCGAAGAGGCTCCTTATGGAGTTGGTTAAGCCATTTGGGCAAGAAACTGCTCTTGCCTGGACTGATGCATAAACTGGACATGAAGAACCCACAGAGAGATGACTGCTAAACTTGCCTAAATGTGAGATGATCCTTCGGGGCTCCTGTTTCATGAAAGTGTCTGCAAGACATTCTGCAGGACACAGAAAATAGTGACTGAACTGTCTTTGGAATTTCTTGCTTCATGGAAATGTCTGCTGGATGGTATGGGCCTGTAGGCAGAAAATGGATGCCCCAACAGTACAGAGGAACTTTGGGTGACTGTACAGGCAGCAAGATGTCTCTGTCATTTCTAGAGTTTTGGAAGTTGCTTATAATGTACTTCCTATTTACTTAAGTAATATTATCTCCTCTGGAGTCTTTGATGGAGTTGAAGAATTTATAGATATAGTTTTCCTTAGTTATGATAAGAGATAAAGTAGATATAAATATTGTAACTGTAATTCTTGCTTCATAACTGTTGTGTTATATGTAATTTTACTATGTTAAAGTTAAAGCCTTCCTTTTTGTTTAAACAGAAAAGGGGGAAATTGTGTAGGAGGTTCTTCTGTCTATGTGTTGTTTTCAATGGTTAAATAAAGAAACTGCCTTGGCCTTTTGATAGGGCAGCACTTAGGTAGGTGGAGTAGACAGAACTGAATGCTGGGAAGAAGGGCAGAGGGAGAGCCGCCATGGAGCTGCCAGGTCAGACATGATGAATCTTTCCCAGTAAGCCATGACCTCGTGGTGACATACAGATTATTAGAAATGGGTTGAATCAAGATGTGAGAGTTAGCCAATAAGAGGCTGGAGATAATGGGCCAGGCAGTGATTAAATGAATATAATTTCTGTGTGATTATTTCGGGTTAAGCTAGCTGGGTGGCCGGGAAGAACAAGGGCCCACTCTCCTGTTACATTGCCACAATTTTTCAGCCATCTGTACTAAGCCTAATGAAGTTACTTGTTTGTATGGAGAAAAATAAGAAACATCTCAGGCGGCATCTTTCTTTGGGGTGAACTAATATTTAATTATGAGATAAATACCTGTTGAATCCATAAATACAAAAGTTTTGATGTGTAAAAACTATGCAATTGTAAAAATAAGAAAACAAAAAAGTGCTAATTTCTGCACTTACACACGTGCAGATTTAGTATTTGAGCGCCAACATTTTCTCATAAATTCTTTAAATAGCTGGGTCACAAGTCAACTACCATCAATGGGACACACAAAAATAAAACAACTTTTACCAAAAATTCCTGATAAATAAAATACAGTACACTCCTCTTAGCCTACAAGTCTAAACTCACTGTTGTCAGTTCTCAGATGAATCTATTTGGGGATGAAGATTTTGTTAAGGCTTAAAAAGTAGCCCCCACAGAAAAGCTACAACTACTTCGTTGCTCCTGGTGAGTGGTTCAGACCCTTGACTGTGAAGTTTATTTTTACCAAGACAAAAAGACAACAACGTCTTCAGAGTGAGGTCACACTGTTCACAGCTCAATGATTACATCACTTTTCAGAAATGAGTTTATTATCAGCCACCTGGAGTAACTACAAAAGAAGTAGTTCACCTTTCATACTAAAGATATTTATAAAAAGGAACCTTTGCAAAACAAATATCACAAAGATGGCGCCCGTGGTTCTATTGGGAAGATGAAATGAACGGATAAAGGAGAAGAATAAACCTACAGTTTCTTAGGCTTTTTAATTGCCTGAAGGGTGTTAAACCAAGAAAATGCCATACCAGTGTAGAAACAGACAACAGGGTTGGTATTTTGAGACCTGATTATTAGAAAGGAGGAATGTTAAATGGAAAGAAAACCAAACAAAAATCAACATCCATGCTTCTGGAGGCTGTTAAATCATTCTTTTACATGGTTACTCTCCCCCACCCCTGCCAAGGGTACTAAAGGGTTTTAAATTAAGTGAAAGTTGAGATGTGCCGTGAGGTCAAATCATGCAGACTCGAGTGTCAGGAGTGTTAGCCAGCCCTAAACCTTAGGTTAGTCCACACAGTACAAGGGGTATTCAGCAGTCATTAGCTCCATCTACGGTTTCTCATTATAGGCTACCCACCATGTCAGTGTAGGCTCTGGGAATCCTGTTACTTCGACTTCCAAAGTCACCGGGGAACCTTCCGTGACAGTTACATTGGACAGCAACCTGGAGAAATGAGGCGCCTGGCCAGCTAGGCTGACCACGCTGTTCTCGGCAGATGAGTGTTTCCTGTCTCCTTGGGGAACCGCTTGCCTCCTGCTGGTGTCTGACTGAGAGCCAAGGCCAGGGGATGCATCAGGGGGATCATGCAGCCTGTCTTGGGTTTTAGTGACATTAGAATCAGCATGCACTTTCTCCTGGGTTTCTAGAGAGCTCTCCCGAGCCTGGGAGCCTTGCTGTAAAGCTCTGGCATGCACTTCATGGGGCATGCTCGTTGGACATTTCACATTGATGTGTAATTTGGTACTCATCTCTACTGATCCTTTGGAGGTTAGTGAGGATTCAGCTTTGAATTGGGGGTAGGGCCTCTCAAAGTGACTTGTAAATGTGTCTTTCTTATTATGGCACCCATCAGCAAAAGCAATGGGTGGCGGAAGAACAGATTCCTGGGACTCCCTTAGAACACCAGTCCCTGTGTGTGTCCTGTAGCTGCCGATGTGGAGCATGAGGGCTGAAGAGCTGGCAAGTTCTGCCACCTCCATGTCAGATGGTGCCAGAGGGGACTCAGGGCTCATCGGGAGTGGAGGCAAGGAGATGTCGTCAGATGAGATACACTCAGACTCCTCTCCAGACAACATGTCTTCCAGCAGGATCAGACCCTGGGCACTGCCCTCTTCGTCAGGCAAGGACTGTCTCAAGTCCATGGGAAGCCCATGCTCCAGTGTTCCGTTCATGCCCAAGGTATCTGCTCCTCGCACCTGCCCCTTCAAAGGAGGAAAGCCAAAGTTTCATTAGGTGGGCACAATTCTATCCCCAGCTTCCCATTATGGTGATACCCTGTACAAGATGAAAATGTATCGTGTGTTAGACCTTAAGATGGCACACGAGTCCTTGAACTCCAAACGTCTATTTGCAAACAGTTCCATCCCCATGACCAAAAGTATCCAAGCTGCCCTTGAGTGAAATGAGATACTCTTAACAGACATAGGTAAAATTCTTTCTTGACCCAATCTGTATTCAGTTCCTATTTCTCTTCAGTTATCTTAAGAGAGATACTACAAGTGTGTTTATCGAATAAAGGGTCTCCTGAGAGCATAGTAAATCGTGTCTAAGATGTCAACCAAGAATTACCCACAGAGGAATCATCTCAGCAAGCAAAATAAGGTGTGTTTTATGTAAATGCTCTTCTCTCACCAAGTCCATTTGGCTCTTGGCCCCTCTGCTTTTGTGATCAACATGGAAATGGGCAGATGGTTTTCAAGTCATTGTGAAACGTCGCAATCACTGCTTTTAAAGCTCACTGAGGTATAGTTTCCTAAATCTAAACAGTTTTCACTTATGAAAGAGGTATCTAAGCATGCACAGGCACCAGCTACCTTTTCTCATTGTCCCAGCATGAAATCATTGTTTCTATAAGACACTTGTCTCATTGTGATGATTTCTGGAAAAAATAGCTGGGAAATTCTGCTCTGATTTGCTAAACAGAACTCTACTCTAAGTTGGCTTCTCTTATTCCTTCTGCTGCTCTTTGTTTCTTCACTAATGTTCTTTCCCACCATCTAGACAGATGTATTTAGCTGTTTGGTTTTTGTGTTTTGCTGTCTATATGATATGTATATGTTTATATATGTGTGTATACTCACTTGTGTACATATGCATCTGAAGGTCAGATCCACACTGGGTGTCTTCCTCAATTGTCGTTGTTTCTGTTATTACTACTCTTATTATTATCACTAGTACTAATAATATTATTTTATTTGATACTTGCAGTTCACCAATTCCAGACTAGCTGGCCAACAAACCTTAGTGGTTCTGCTCTCTTCATCTCCTCAGAGCTGGTATTACAGGCACACACTAGGACTCAGCTTTTTACACGGTTAGAATCAGAACAAGTCCTCATGATGCGTGGCAAAGACTTTACTGAGTGAACCTCCCCAGCTCCCTGCTTTTAGTTTTGAAATCTTCTATGTATACTTTTCCTCTAAAGATCTCTTGCCATTTATATATCTAATGGAAAAATGACTTTTAGTTAATTCCACACCAACACCCTGGTTTACATATCTGGCATGACGGTCGGCTGAACTTTAATTTGCTTTAATCTGCACAGCTTGGGGCCCTCACTTGGGTTTACAATCATTGCCTGTGGACAGGGCCCATTCTGGAAAGGAATATAGTCGTATTGTAGACCCATCAACCTCAGTACATTGCACAGGGAGACGTGCACCCTGCGCATCTACAGGATGGCTCTTTGCATTCCAGAAGACCCTACAGCAGGTGTTCTTACTTTAGGAAAAGTAAGACTTGGTGGCATTCATGGGAAGTAAATAAAAATATTAGGTATAGACCTTGCTGTATGAAGGACATTTGGGAGGAAGACCCATGGAAGGTTTGTGGGCAGATAAAAGGGGACCTGAGACCTTTGGACACGTGGCCTGATGTGGGAAAGGAAGAGAGCAGACAAGAAAACACTTTGCTCTCCTGAGGTTTCAAAGGCATCTGTCTCCACAGTGCCTAGCACCTCCCCTGCGATCCGATGGAAAGAACCAGGGAAGCAAGAGCTCTCCTCTGAACTGTTCGGAAGAGAGGCACTTTTATCCTGTTGATTCTTAGTCCTCACGCAAACAGCAGGCTAGACAGCATGGGCACCCATGGCATCACTACAGACAGGTCGTGGTTATGATCCTGTTCCTTGGAAAGCCCCTGGGTCTTGCAGAAGAGGTATTTTCTGAAATTCAGACTGCCTAGGCTGCCTGCCTGGATACTTCTGGTACTAGTTTCTGGTATTTTGGAGGGGAATACATTTAATGTCTCTTTGCCTCTGTTTCCTCAATCGTAACATGAGATTTGAGCAGATGGTTGTTAAATCCCTTCCAGCACTAAATTCTATACCTCCAAATGCTGGTGTCCAATGCCTTCATCATCTACCAAAGAGTTCCACTACTTCAGGCAAGTCTTTTAATCCTCTGGGCTGCCATTTAACCTTAGGAGTTTTTCGGATATTGCAGTGGATTTAGCTCCAGCACCCAGCCTGGGGATGAAACACCAGCACTAATCTGTTAGCTGTGCTGCATACATTGTACCCGTGAGCTCATCTAATGCCATCTGCCGCATTTGGGGGTCAGGATAAATGAGGAGCACTTTGCTGTCTCTAGGAGAAATCTCCTGTGATAAATATCTTCTGATAATTATTCAGTAGAACTTTCTTTTCCCCCCAACTCAAATACTTTTCTGAGGAAGACTCAGTGTTTAAGGGTTTCAGAACTGAGAACAGCGGTTCTGGGTTTCTCACGGGGCTTCTTGTTATCTGACCACTGGAGGGTTCGGAGAATCATGACATCTGACCTAGGTGCACATCGTAGAGACAAAAAGGGTCTAAGTGTGATTGAGCTGCTTGAAAGTGGAAATGAAAATGACCCCTGCCCTTTCATTACGCTGTCTGCTCTAGCTGCAGCGGACTGGGGAGCAAGTGATGCGGAGGAGAATTCCTGACAGCTGGAATTGTGGTTGTCCACTTGCATTCTAAACGGCTGGTGATCTAGTTAGCGGGTCTTTCAACTTATTTAAAAATGAAAGTCACTTGTCAATGAAAATAACTTGTATTTGTTTTATTTAAAGACATTCATTTCTTCTAATAAGAATAGATAAAAGCAAGATAAAACCTTTTTACGGGGTATAATATAAATGATAAGGGTGGCTGCTTTAACTAAGTCTTTACTAAATGTGTTTAACATATAATGCAGGAAAATATGAAGAACTTAAAAACAGTAGTATTATTATATCAGGTCAAAAATATTTAAAATCATATATTTTTTTTTGGAGATAGAGTTTCTCCATGTAGATTTGGAATCTGTCCTGGAACTTACTTGTAGACCAGGCTGGCCTTGAACTCACAGAGATCCTCCTGCCTCTATCTCCCAAGTGCTGGGATTAAAGGTGTATGCCACAACACTTGACTAAAATCATAGATTTTAAACTGTGATATATTTAACACTATTCTCCATTATTTCAACCATTGTTCCTGTGCATGTTCAGGGGGTGATTTTATTCTCCAGTGGGACATTGGTTATGCCCATAGACGTTCTTTTTCTAGTGCAGCTGGGGCAGACTGCAGCGCTGTGCACATATGCCAGGAAGTAGCAAGGGGATGCTGCTACTAACGTTGTAATACGTGAGACCCGCACTCGCCCATGGAAGTTCATTCTCTCGGTAAAGCATCAGTAGTGTTGCGTGTGAGAAACCCTGACTTGGATAAGGATTGCCAAAGGCCATTTAATGGGAGATTGATGTTCAGCAAGATGACTAAGGCTAAGGCTAGACAACTTTATACGTAGAGGGGACTCAGGTGTAAGTGGCTCCAAATTGTACCATTCAACAAGTAGCTTGCTTAATGGTGCTTGAAGGTAGCTGTATGGTTGCATTGGACTTTGGCATAGATTTAATCTGTGGGGGTAAAAGAACTACAAAGACTCCAGAAAAATTGGATATGCTAAAAGACTATAAATCTTGGTTCATGACATAACTAACAAATAGTGCAAGTATGTCTCTGTATGTGCGGGAGTGTGGGTGTATGTGCATGTGCGTGCATGCATGCATGCATGAGTGTGTATGTGTGTGTGATTCTTTCATCACATGAGTATATTTTGTTAATTTAGGGACTGTTGAGAATCATGTTTGGCCTGCTGTTTTTCCAGGACAGTAAAACTAGAGGCAAGCAAGTTGACAAAGTCAAAAAAGAGCTGAGTACTAATTATAATCCAGCAGCTAGCAATAAAGCACACATTCACATGGAAGACACAGGAGGATGTGGCAACTCAACAAGACTTTGGAAAGCATGGTAGATTCCTACTGGTGGGCATCTGTAGTCCTTGTTACTTAATTTACATGCATATGGGGAAAGGTTGAAACATTTATCTAAGTAGTATTTACATTTCAGCTGGATTCAATATCTTAGTACAGATGCCCAGAAATATCATGTGGAGTTAGTCTATGGGAAATTTTTATATATTAATTTTATATATTAATATTTCCTAATGGGGAGTGTCAATAATTTTAAAAACTTCCCATTTTGGTAATACTATAATAAGTAAATAAAATGAACCAAGATTGATTGTAAAAAGATCATGGGGATGGTAGCAAGATATGGTAGTAGAACTAGCCTAGGCTAACATGATAGCATTTTCTTGGAATTCTCATGCTTCTGTGAAATGCTGTGACCCCAGGATTCAGTAGAAGGGATGCAAAGAAACAAGAGGATGACCAAGCTAGCATGGTAGGGATGAGAAAACTCATATTCAATTTATATCGGAAGACTTGATTTGATGGGTGAGACATAGTAGAGTCATTTTTCAATGAACAATAGCAAATCTCAAGGAAAAAGTAACACATGGCTGAAGCTAAACATTTCCGTTACCTTACCTCATTCCTTTCTTCATCGAACAGTGTCTGCTCATTCCTCAGGGGCTCCTTTAGTAGGTCGATGCAATTGTCATGGCAAACTTCCAAATTTGGGTTCATCTTTGGAACATCTCCCTGCTTTGGAACATCACCCTGCTGTACAAAGCAGGTTTAGTGAGAGCTCGAGCCAGGAGCATTGAAGAAACAATCCCATATGCCAACCACTT
This sequence comes from Ondatra zibethicus, assembly GCA_004026605.1. Taxonomy (NCBI): domain Eukaryota; kingdom Metazoa; phylum Chordata; class Mammalia; order Rodentia; family Cricetidae; genus Ondatra; species Ondatra zibethicus. The sequence goes on along the minus strand of PVIU01000921.1, from coordinate 75,714 downwards.
GGAAAAACGCTATAAGCCAACGGCAGCCTTTCATCAAACGTATTCCACAGGAGACCAATGTTCTCCCTCCAAGCTCAGAGCTCTCATCTTGCCTTGCCCCTTTGGTAAAGCTCATTGCCAGCAAAGCCAACTGTTCAAAGGCCTTCTGGAGAATGAAGGGACTGCTACCGTAGGATGCTGCTGCAGGAACACTCTCTGGAGATGGGAATGACTGCCTAGGACAATTTAAGCCATGAGGAGGCCAAAGAGCATCAGCAAGGAAGAAATGATGAGGTCTCTGGGGGAGAATGAAGTAGGGGAGCCAGAGAATCCACACAAGCAAACTGGGAGACTTGAAAAGAGGAAGGAAACTCAGTTGGGAACACAGGCTGTTTCCTGTCACTGTTCCTTGTTCCTGTGTTCCATGGGGCTCAGCTTCAGACACAGAGGGAGTGGGCGTTTACAAACTGGCAGGGAGGCAGCGTGAGAGCCAAGATTTGGGATGAGGAATGGAGGCACAGGTGCCCCAACTGACAAAACACACGGTTTTAAAACGATGTTTATATTATAGTAAAAGATTGTTGTACATGGATTGTGGTATTAGATGGTTATGGAAACAGGCATACTCCCCAAAGTGCTCATTACACTTGCTCAGAGAATTTGGGGAGATCCTAGTGGGGAAATTCAGCTTTGAATTTCAACTCTAAAATAAAACCGGTTTGAACTACTGAGTGAGCCCCTTGGCACTAATACACACTTGGAATCTAAACCGCAATGACAGCTGTTGTGGAAAGAATTCTAGATGTCAAATTACATGTAACTTCAAATTCCAGGATGATTACTGTGACTCTAGAGACCCAGGAAGCACTCTAGCTTTTGTGGACCCTTATCTTCCTTCTGGAACAAGGCAAGCACCTCCTACAATGGTGTATTCTTTGCTCCCAGCACTGGGGAGGCAGAAACACCTAGATCTCTGGGAGTATGAGGTCAGCTTAATCTACACAGTGAGTTCCAAGGCAGCCAAGGGTTACAGAGAGAGACTTTATCTTACGAACAAACAAACAAAACATCTAACAAACAATGGAGATCTTCTCTCCATCTCAAGGCTACTTGGAAACACTGGAGATGGTCTGTACCCAAGCCTTTTTTAAGTGTCTAATTGTGCTACATATAGATTCCGTTTTTATCACTAGTCTAGTCTTTTGAGGAGTTTGTGCAACCTCTTTTTAATAGCTCCCATGTGAGAAGGGGTGGGATCCTCAGGAAAGGACTAGTGAACTTGCAAAAGAGAGCTGAGAGACCCTTTGATGTCACACTTCTCATGGGTTTGGAACGAGGTGACCATGAGGAAGCAGGATTTCCCAAGGTGTCAAACCACCATTATTTAGATTTCAGACTTACCAACTTCTGGAACTGCAAGAAACAGATTTGTGTTTTTGGGTTTTTTTGTTTTTTGTTTTTAATTTAAACACCAATAGGTCTAACTTGTTTAACAGAGCAGCTGGAACAGATGTGCGTGGATAAGAAAGATCACAAGTGTTACGGAAGAGCAGCAAGGGAGGAATAAGGAAGATTTATGTGGAGAAAGGGATATTTCCATTTACACTTGTGTGTTGATAAGATTTTGATAAATAAAGGATCATGCTTTGAAGTAAAGGTCTAGAAGCTGAATCACTAAGGGTGTGAGACAGGAACCTGCCATGAATGGAGGAGCACAGCAATTTCTCAGGTGACAGGTCTCAGAGCCATGGACAGGTAGGTCCTCCTGGTGAAGGGTTTCCAATATGAAAAGACATGAGCACAGCTATATTTAGGAAGGGGAATAAAACCCAGTATAGGACCAAGGGACTCATAAGTAGGATAAAAAGGGATCTGAATGACAGATTGAGAATGTAAAAGAGAGTAAAATCCTAACCAAAGGGAGTCCCTAAGTCATGGAGAATGAGAAAGTGGGGGCAGGCTACAGAAGCAGCTCTTCCGAGAATGGAGCCGTGGAATCAAAGATGGGGGAATATCATTTGGAAAGACAAGGTTTCATCAAGTGGAAGATGTACAGGTATAAAGGAGGGCACTGCAAATGATGACAAACAGAGTCAGAGGAAGGGGTTTGCCCACCTGTACGCGTGAGCAATGGAGAAGAAGCCGGCCCACAGAGAGTGAAGTAGGGGTGGGTGCTAACAATGATAATGTACGCTGTGTGGCTCACTCACACCTGACAAGCAGCCTCACAGCTGTGAAATAATTAGAAAAGGTCAACTGGCTTATATATTAGAAACATTAATACTTTCTTATTCATTTTTTCAAATCTTCTTTGAAGAATTTATGTGTAAATAATACAAAATATTACAAAAGAATGAAAAACCCAAGGATGTTTACTGTAGTGTGTTGTAAAATGATGGAAAGAAAATAAGTTGAAAAATCTAAATGTTTAAAAGAAGGGTAATGGAAACTTGGTTGCGTAATGACTGGATTAAAATTCCTTCAGATTGTCTAAATTGAATAAACACTCAAATTTATGACATAAAAAATCATAAAAATATTTGCCATGAAATAGATATACTGCTACCTGAACTGCAAGTTCACAACAGCAATGACTGACATGTTGGGTACCTTCTCAGCCAAGCCCCTGTACCTCTGTAGCATCCATTTAGAAGATTAAAGCATTTACCCAATTTGTGAACACCTAAGGGTATTCCAAGGTATCTGAGTTCTGATCTAGAGCCTGTGAGTGCTCTTAGTGACATAGCTGTAGCGATTATCCCAGACCACTCTCAGTAAGTTATAAAAACAGCATCAACCTCAACATTTTCAAGCATGACAACATATCCTTCCTTTTGTTGGTTTTTGTCTACCATAGTGATCATAAGCATTTACCCCATTTTTACCTACCATTTCATTTTAATTCCATGAAGGTTATAACAGTTACCTTAATACTTACACAATGCTAAATGTTCAGTGCATATAATACCTAAATATTAGTGTTAATTTCTTTGGTGCCATAATCTAGAGGAAGAAAAACCATTACATCTATTATTTATGAACATAAACATAAGACTCCTTAATACAAATGTGGCTTTGGTTTTAACGGCACACATTCATCCTCTAGGATATGATCCATGGAAATGTAAACGAGGCACCTTAATTGTTTTTAGCCCTCATTCCCAGCAACATTTTTCTCTGCAGTGATGGGAAAGAAAGAGGATTAATTATCATAAACCCTCAGATAATTATGTCAGAATGCTATGAAACAAATGTGTGCGTTATGTCTCCTGAGAATTCGTATTAGAACATCTCTGCACCAGAAGACAGTTGATTAACCCATTTCTATTTATATCACTTGATAACACATATTCTAGGAAGAAGAAATTACCTCCAGTTTTTCTTTAAGCTCCACGAGAGACCCACATAATTCAGTGATAGATTCGAGAATCTCCTTGTGTCTTGTGACAGTCTTCTCAGCATATTTCTGCCCTTCTTCCAAACCTGGGAAGGAGCAAAGAAAAACCTACATTTAAAGGGAATTCTTTTTCTTTTGGTTTTTCAAGACAGGTTTCTCTGTAGCTTTGGAGGATGTCCTGGAACTAGCTCTTGTAGACCAGGCTGGACTCGAACTCACAAAGATCCGCCCGCCTCTACCTCCCGAGTGCTGGGATTAAAGGTGTGCACCACCACTGCCCGGCCTTTAAAGGGAATTCTTAACAGGAAAAGAGAAAGAACCAGATGCTAATTCATCTCCCAAGTGTCTTTTGTAAGCACTGGTGCGCAGTAAACTCCTAACACACACTGAGCAGAAAAATCAATGAATGCAGGTATGTTTTTAAAAGCAAAGTGTTATAGTTTAGATACAGGGTGGTGTGTTGGGAGGGATGAAGGGGTTAGACATGGTCTCACGTAACCCAGGCTAGCCTTGAACTCACGACATAACCTCCACTTCCTACATGCTGGGATCGTGGTTTGATTAGGAAATATCAGCATAAGCCTTGCATGTTGAAAACTTGGTCCCTCAGTGCTATATTCAGAGGTCAGACTTTTGGGGAGGATTATGAGACCTCTGACTTAATCAGTGGGTTAGTTTGTTGATGAGTTAATAATTGCATTGACTATTGGGAGGAAGTGGATCCTGTGGAAGGTGGGAATGCTTAGAGGAAATGGGCTGCTTGGGGGATATGCCTTTGAGGAACATCTTGTCCTCAGATGCTTCTCTGTGTGTTTTCTGGTTGCGAAGTGAGCAACCTTCTCCACTATACATTCTTGCTGCCATAATATTCCATTCAACCCAAACCCAAAGAAGCAAAATAAGCTAAGCATGGGATGAAGCCTCTGAAACCCTGAGCCAGGTTTATTGTCACAGTGATGGAAAACTTGCTAGCCCAGGAGTTCTAAAATAAAGACTTCTTTTGTTGTGCCATTGCCTTCTCTATGGCACCCAGGTAATGTTCTTATATTATTGTTATTAAGACTCAGTACTAATCAGGATTTCTTATCCAAGATAGTCAGAAATTCTTCACCACTTAGAGAATATACATTTGTCAGGATGACATTGATGGTTTGAGCCTGCCTATTCCAAATATATGTGATTTTAAGTCTCTGACATAATACAATCCCAAGCCAATCTGAGCCAGTAAAATATTGAGCCATGCTAAAATATTCCCACATAAAACATAGAAGAATGGGCCTCAATCACCATCTCATCCCAGTTTCCGAGTTAGAAAAATCAATTTGAAATAGATTAAAGAATGAAATTCAAGGCCTGGAATTTTAAAACCAGTAGAAGAAAGCAAGCAATGTCAATGTGAGTGGGGATTTTCCAGGGAGACTCCTGAAAGCATGGGAAACAAAAGCAAATATGGACACATGGGAGTGTGTCAAACAAAAGAGCCTCTGCAGAGTGAGAAGTGGAACAAAGTGCAAGGGCACTTTACAGAATGAGGTAGAACATTTGCCTCTGGTTTACATCTGATGGAAGCTTAGAATCCAGAAGAACTCAAGCAAATCTACAGGCATGTCCCTCCCCCACCAAAACCAACCTGAAAACCAGCAGTAATTTGATATATAGAGATGAACACTTTACATTAGTCTATTGATACAAATTTAAGGTCGATTTTGTTACACTGTGTATATGTATTTCTACTCTTGTTTAAGGTATTATGTTTATACAGCTCATTTAAAAATGCAATATATAATTAAAAATTAAAGATTAATAGTCATTTATAATAGTCAAACTTATAGTCATGTTAGTTATGTCTTCTAGATATACAGAGATATATTTCAGTTAAATAATCTTCAACACTTCAAAGACCTACAGAATATGGCATTTAAAATGTTTTAAGAACTTAGACTTTTGTCAACAGTGAGACATATCTGCTCCCAGCAACACCAATTACTTCAAGAGGAAGATGGGCATCAAAGAGTCTCCTTATGGAGTTGATTAGCCATTTGGGCAAGAAATTGCTCTTGCCTGGACTGCTTGATGGTATGCTGTATGAACTGGACATGCAGGACCCACAGGAATGACTGCTGAACTTGCTAAAAGGTGCGACCGTCCTTCAGGGTTCCTGTTTCATGAAAGGGTCTACCAGACATTCTGCAGGACACAGAAGAAAGTGACTGACAAACTGCTAATATAGGCAAAATTATCTTTGAAATTTCCTGCTTTGTGGAAAAGTCTTCCAGATATTATGTGCCTGTAGGCTGAAGATGGCTGTCCCAACATTACAGAAGAACTTTGGGTGACTGTCCAGGCAGTGAGATATCTCTATCAATTCTAAAGTTTGGGAAGTCACTTGCAATGTACTTATTGTTTACTTAGGTAATATTATCCTTCTGAGGTCTTTGAAGAATTTAAGACAGATAGTTACAGTTATAGTTTTCCTTAGTTATGATATTTGATAAATTAGATATGAAACTTTCCAGATACAAATAGACTAAATATTGTAAATGTAATTCTTGCTTGATATCCATTTTGATATATGTAATTTCACTTTGTTAAAGTTAAAACCTTCCTTTTTATTTAGACAGAAAAGGGGAAATGATGTGGAATGTCCTTCTGTATATGTGTTGCTCTTATTGATTAATGAACAAAGTTTCTTTGGCCTATGGCAGAGCAGAATATAGCCAGGCTGGAAGAAATATATAGAGAGGGTAGGAAGAGTCAAGGGGACGCCATGTAGCTGGAGGAAAAAGACTCTGGAATGCCAGAACCTTACCAGTAGGCCACAGCCTTGTGGTGATACATAGGTTAACAGAAATGGGTTAATTTAAGAAGTAAGAACTAGCTAGAAATATGTCTGAGACATCGGACAAACAATGTTGTAATTAATATAGTTTCTATGTGGTTATTCAGGTCTGGGCAGCCGGAAAACAAACAAGTAGTCTCTTTTTATAATAGCTGAAAGCAAGCGTTTCTTAAAAGAGGATGTTCATTCTGGGCTTTGGATGTAGCCCTAGTGGCCAAGAGCTTGTTTAGGGTAAGTGAGGTTATTTTCTTCATCTGCTGTTGTGATAGAATATGGACCCAAAACATCCTGAGGAGGAAGGGTTTATTTCAGCTTGCAGTTTACAGTTCAGCACTAAGGGAAGCCAAGGCAGAATTTGGAGGCAGGAGATAAATCAGAGACCATGGAGGGATGTTGGTGACATGTTTACTTACTTAGCTTGCTCAGTTATCTTTCTCATACAACTCTGGCTCTCCTACCTAGGAATGGCACTACTCACAGAGAGCTTGCCTCTCTCACATTAATCAAAAATCAATAAAATGCCCTCCCAGACATGCCAACAGGCCAATTGAATGGAGGCAATTACTATTGAGATTCTCTCTTGTCAAGTATGTTTAGGTCTGTGTCAAATTGACAAAAAAAAAAAAAAAACTAACCAGGAAAGATCCCAAATTCAACCCCTAACACCGGGCACAAGATAAAGTTAATACACAATAAAGGACAAGCATTTGCTATGCGGTGGCTTTTAGGCCTAGACCACATTTCTTGACTACAGGACTGATACTGTCTTTGACTTTTACACAAACACTTTGGACAGCTTCTGATGCATAGGAGGCTCTCACAATTAGTTTTCAGGATAAATTGATTTGCACTTTGACTGGGCAGCTGGTTGAGCAGCTAAAGGCATTTGCGTTCAAGCCTGGAAACCCGAGATAGAACATGGTCTATCAAGAACTTGGTGACCCAGGTCTACATGGTCAAGGCAGAGAAATGACTCCCACAGGTCGTCCTCTGACCTCTTCATGTCCACTGAAGCATCTATCTCTCTACCCACAAATAAATGTAAAATTTAAAAGTTCGGGGATCAGTAATGCTTTAGTTGTCTGCAAGACTTTATTTCATATTCCTAAAGTAATTGTGTAATGCAACATAAAAGATGGACAGATTCTTGCACTGGTGAGATGTCTCAGTGAGTTAAAGTGCTTACTGCCAAGCCTAGTGACCTGAATTCAATTCCCAGGACTTACTTGGTAGAAGGAGGGCCTTGATTCTGCAATTTGTCCTCTGGCCTCTAAATATGTGCTACGGCCTGTGTAGTCTATATTTATACATACACATCATACACACACAGTCACGGAATAAATAAAATATTTAAAAAGGTATGTTAGTTCTATACTAAAGGTGTGGAAACTCATAAAATCTATATTTTCAATGATAATATTCAATTATTCCTTTATTCTTGCAACAGTCATGGAACCCTCAGTATATGATATGGTACTATGAGTTAAGAGGTAAGATTTCATCTCTCTTGGAGATGATACTCTGATAGGATAATCCAAACAACTAACTCATGCAAATATCAGTTAGTAATAAGAACCAGAACATTCAACAAGGCAGGCCTGAGAACTTTGCAAGGTTGTAGAAGAAGGTGATTTTTTTACGGGATATTTGTGAGTACTTGCCATGTCTTGGCATTGAACAGGCACTGAAATACAGCACATTACATTCTCCCCTCGCCCACCAGCACAAGAAACAGACAAAGACGTGTCTATACTATTAGGTGGAACGTAAAATCGCTACAGACACCCACAGTGCTAGAGATGCCCTTAAGACTTCATTTTTAGCACACTTACATAACAACCACAGTAAGAGAGAGACATCCAGCTGATATTTTAGCATTTTTGTTAATTTTACTAGTTTACTTCAAAAAATAATAAACAATTTATTCTTAAGGATTTCCTATTAGGCAGTCAGTGCACTCCACGTCGCTAAGCATTTTGTGGCTATCTGGAAGTAGGGGTGCTGTAGAGTGAACGTCTACCTGGAGCAGCTCTGGGTATCGGGAAGATGCATGTTGAACCACCTACTAGTGCCTTCCTCTAGAATGCCTTTGCCCGGTCACTGGGGATTCCCTTGTTTCTCAGGAGCCACATCAGGGAGTCATGGAAGTGTCCTTAGGGCCCCGAGCACTGTCACCAGGTGCTTCTTTTACTTCTGCTTTCCTCACCATGGAGGAGAAGAAAGCAGCCACGAGGTGACAGAATTTTCCCATTTGTTGGACAGGCAAGAAGACGATGAAGAAGAGTTTTCCAGCCATGCCTCAAATCCACACATCAAACTCTCGTGGAAACAAGAGACCCATAACGTTTCAGGTAAGCTTTGTGCCAACTAGCACTGAATCTCCTCCTGCTCAAAGACTCACTCTAATGGATGTTACATTCTTTGTCTATAGAGCTTGGTTCTGGTTTTGCTGCCCTGGGGAAGAATGGAATGCAAAGCGAATAGAGTGAAGACCCAGGCTTCCTCTCCTGCTGTGGGGCGCTCCTCCCTGCCCTCCGTTCTGTTCTCTGCTGCTTACTTTTGCTGGGTGTGGAACGGATCTTGAGACTTTTCTCAGAATAGGCAGGGAGAGTGGGGCCTTGATCTTCTTCCTGTTGAATTGGGTTCAGTATAGACTTTTTCGGTGGCAATTACTGAGCATCACATGAGAACTCACCGTATAAGCGCTGAGCCAGGTAGATGACTTCCTGAATCCTTTCTTCTTGCTGAGGCACGGAAGGAGCAATGAACTTGTTGAACTGTCTGTGGAGGATTTCCACAGCTTCCTTTGTTTGGCACCCCATGGAATACTTTCCAACTCTTACCACTGTGGCGCTCGCATCTTCACACCAAAAGTTACACTATATTCAAATGGAAGAAATCACAGGTTAAAGAGATGTGTCTTTCTGAAGTTCTTCACATTGACCAATGACATTCCACATTTTGCTTACCTTAAACTTGTCCAGATAGCCTTAAACTTCCCAAGTCTTATTAAAGAAAACATCAGCACACGGTCACACACCTTTTCACTTAGACACCCAATGTATTAGTTTGATAGAAAATGACCCTCAAAGGACTGGCTCTGTTAGGAGGTGTGGCCTTGCTGGAGGAAGTGTGTCAATGTGGAGTGGGCTTTTGGGTCTCTTTTGCTCAAGCTTCCCTCATGTGAAATGGAGACTACTTCCTGTTGCCTGCAAGATGTGGGACTCTCAGCCATTTCTCCAGTACCACGTCTTCCTGCCTGCTGCCATGTTCCACCACAATGACAATAAACTGAACCTTGGAAACTGTAAGTGAGTCACCCTAATTAAATGCTTTCCTTTATAAGAGTTGTCATGGTCATGGTGTCTCTTCACAGCAATAGAAACCCTAACACCCATGCAAAATATTTTAAAGTATAATAAAAAAATATACCCAATAATTAGAAAGCAGAAGTATAGAAATAGCTTTGATTCTCCTGCCTTCTTAGATTTGTCTAAAATATAATTCCTAAGACAAAGTTTGATAACTTTTAAGAGCAATCAGCAAAAGCATTTGGTACTAAAAGGTTTATAAACATTGATTGGATAATATTCAAAATCTGGTATAATCAACAACCAAACACTGCTAATAAATCCATAAGTAAATTTTTTTCTTAGTAATATACTCATGATCAAATTTCCTTTAAGAATGAAATTTAGAGCTTGGATCAGGGAAACACCATCCAAAGAAAAAGAATTCTACCTTTGTGAAATAGAACTGGCCATTATTTGGAAGCACAGTGGAGGTATGAAGCAATTTTTCACTAAAAATAAGGAACTGTGACAGGAGGAATTGTCTGCCCCAGGCCAGAGGCATTTGTGCCGGGTTTAAAAAAAAATAGCAAAATAGGATTCTGTGACAAGCCAGTTTTAAGAAAGTGTCAAGAAGCTTCAGCAAACCTGTACATCATGTATCAAAGAAAAATCAGCTGCTCCATACTGTGGTGTTCAGTCCAAACACTCAACTGTATTAGCAGGACAGAAAGAAAGTTTGCATTCCAGAGTAAGAGGCAACAAAGAAAGCTTAAAACCCTCAGGTGTGGTCTCTCTGATCTAAAGTAAGAGTCAATGTATTGACCTTGTCGTGAATTTTAGGTGGACCTACTACTACGCCCTTGGCAGTAACCAAGGTTACGCTCAGGAAGGCAGCACCTGAGCTTTTCCTGTATCAGCTTTTCTGACATATCGTCAATGTCGTGAAGTAAACAGAGCACTTGAGCATTGAAACCGATTTCCAGCAGTGACTGCAATATCAGAGCTTAGAGTTTGAGTTAAGGTTACAAAAAAAATGGAAATTCTTGCGGTAATGGGGGAAGTAAATTAATTAAAGCTTTCGGAAGAGCCACTGGGCAATGCAGAAAAACAAAATCCCTGTGGCTGGAATTTATTCCCTTTGACCTGGCGATTCAACTTTAGGGAATTACCCTACAAGCAATAATGAAGAGCAGCATGACCAAGGCTTCCGCGGCAGCAGTAACTAATACAGCACTGGAGACATGGCTCAGTGGTTAAGAGCACTGGCTGCCTTTCCAAAGGATCTGAGTTCAATCCCCAGAACCCACACAACAGCTCAAAACTGGCTGTAACTCCAGTCCCAGAGGGATCTGATACCTCCTGCTGGTCTCCACAGGTACTGCATTTATACCCTGCAGAGACATACATGCAGACAAAACACTCATATGCATAAAATAAAGATTACATTTTTTAAAATAGCATTTTAAAAAGAAATAGAATCTTTTCTTTTGAGACAGTGTCTACTATGGAGCCTAAACTGTATTTGAACTTGCAATCTCCTAGTTCTGCCTCCAACTACTGGGATTAAATAGACTGGGTGGTGGTGGTGGTGCACGCCTTTAATCAATCCCAGCACTCAGGAGGCAGAGACAAGCAGATCTCTGTGAGTTCGAGGCCAGCCTGCCGTACAGAGCAAGTTCCAGGATAGGCTCTAAAGCTACACAGAGAAACCCTGTCTCAAAAGAGTTCTTTACTATGCTCAGGACAAATTATATTTTGAAGTAACATTACAGGAAGAATATAATCACAACAAGAAGATACCTCTTCTATTACTTCCTGGAGATGTTCAGTCAGGTCCAGATTCACCTTGTAATCGGTCACAACTTCGTCAAAGTCATCCACATGCTTTTGCAAATCCCCCATGGCTTCCAAAAGGATGTTAACTTTATTACTTGGATAACTTAAGAATGAATCAGAAGTTTTATTATTAACTTTTTCCATTTTCTTCCTTAAAGCCTGTGTGGGGGGGGGAAGGAGTAGAAAAGGGTTTTTAAAAGGCAATTATAGTCTTACTTATGATGCTAGTGGTTAAAACAGAATAACTCAGAGAAGCCTGCTGCTTCTACCATTCTGAAATATTAAAATTATAATTATTGCAAATGTACTTTGGAAAGAATAGTCTTTCTCCAAGATATTTTATTCAGTCAGTATTTGCAAATAAGCAGAAAACCTAGAAATAATATAAGTTATATATGTAATTATCAAGAGCTCTGGAATCTGTGGTGGGCATTTGGGACATGTGTGAGAACAGTAAAGGAAAAAGGCAGAGGGCACGCATGGCACATAGGTGCACATGTATAGACAAATGCTGAGGAAGCATGGAAACGCACAGGCCTTGTGCATCTGGCAGAAACTGGTCCAGTGCTGTCTCAGCACATACATGTCAACACACATCACTGTTGTGAGGTTGCAGGGATGGGGCCAGAAGCTCTGCTGTGCCATCGCTACAAGGCAACTGTTCCTGCTGGTGATGTACTGATGACGGTGACAGCCAAGAGCAAGGGTCTCAGATGATTTCAGAATAAACTATGAGTATCTGTAGAGATGGCTCTAGCCTGGTTTAAATAATATTGCAACATTCTCCTGCACTGAAACAAAACATGGTACCCCAAAGCACATGGTACCCCAAAGTATGCACATTTCTCCTGTCTTTCATGCGTCATTTAGAAATGATTTGAAATTTAAAAAAAATGAATAATCTAGAAAGCTCACAGAATGAAGGTGAGCTTGGTTTCAGTAATGGACATCGTTTCCTGGGAAGAATGCAGCCATAAGTTACTCAAGGAAATCTTTCCTGTAAGTCGGTCCACTTAAAATCAGCATCACACGACTGCATACCAAGCAAATAGCTAAAACATTTCCAGGAAAACCAACTCTGGATTACAGAGAATAAAGTTATTATTTTTAAAGGGAAAATGAGATAAATCAAATACTATTTATTCCATTTAAGAAGTCAAATTATTATAAAAATAGAAAACCACCCTTTCCATCTCAATTCTGTTATAAAGAGTTATGCCTCGACTATAATGATTTTGTACTAATTGTAGTAACTACACACACACACATGCACACACACGCATACACATGCGCACACACACATGCATACACATGCACACACACACGCACACATGCTCACACACTACTTCATTACCTGAATTTTTTCAGCATACATATCAACTTGTTGGATTTGACACTGAAGAGTCTTTAGGTTTCGAGATTTTTCATTTTTCTTGGAGTAGTTAAACTTCAGATTGTTGAATTTCTTTTTTATATCTTTGAATGACTCCTTGAGCTACAGTTTAATAAAAATAAAATTATAATCTCCTTACAATTAGAAAGACAATACTCATTGTTATGAATAAAACTAAATAGCACCAAACAATCATCCCCTTAAAGCTGTCTTCAGAATACTTTCAGCCAAAACTGAAATTTCCTATGTGGACATTCGTCCTTTGATGAGAATACTTTCTGATATATGATCTTAAACTCAGTACAGTCACATCGGTTGCCAAACAAGAAGATATCCAACATCTTGAACATGAACTTTTGCTAACTCAAACTGTCTTATTTGTATTTATTTGACACAAAGTTTGACACTGATTCCATTTTCTATATGCTAGTATTGTTCCCGATCTTTCCATATCCTGGTAGTCTCTCTAAGTCATTATGTATAAAAATTATTAAGGCCCCGAGGAGCTGTTCATGATGAAGAGGTCAATGAGGGCTTGGCTTTTACAATAGCTAGTACAGTCTGTGAGATCAGTGAGAAAGGAGATTTACTTGCCCAGCTAAAGTTATTTCCATGAGCAAATTTTAGATGAGTTTTACTTCTTGGATGTATAACATCAACTTTGAAAATACAAGCAAACAAGTCAAATACCCAAGGTGAGCGTCATTGCCACCGAGGGCAATGTTGACTGTGTATAGCAGGGTATAGTAGGATGGTCTGACAGTCTGTCTTTATCAGTGCGCTAAGATTCTAAGAAACCTGGCACTTCTAAACCTTCTGCTTCCTACATATTCATGACGGCTAAGTGTACTTCCAGGCCGCTCTCACTGCATATTATCAGCAAAGGGAAGCACAAAGAAAACATAAAAGCTAAGATTATGTGGGAGCTTTTACAACAGGAAAGAATCATGTCATGGTTGATAAATCTGAGTGATGGAAAAGAAAAGTTAGAATTACATTAAAATTCTTCTCAATGATAGCAAACAAATTACCCGAGAATACATAAAAGCCGTGCACATGTTACATCTTAGATTCATAATATAGAAAAATACATCTGCCCTAGAAAATGTATGCTTTCTCAAAATGCTTACTCCAGATTTTCCATATTGTGGAAATAAAACATTGACTTTATCCTTAACTCTTCTTGAGACTCTCCAAGGCCCTGGCAGACCTGATTATGTAGAAATTATTATACTTGTACATTTTTTGCATAGGATATACTTATACTCAACCACTATCGATTTTTACATAGAAAATGGCATTGCTGAATATTAGTTTTAAGCTATAGACAAAACCAAGAACGTCGACCATAAAACCACTTTAACAGATACATCAACAGTGTCCAGAAAGGGTTGGAAGAGCTGTAACTTCAGATTTTAAAAATGACTTTTATATCAGATGACCACAAAATATTAAAATACCCTATTAAGTGGGTATACTTATGAAATATCCATTAAATGTTTATATTTTTTGACATTTGATAATTTAATGAACATGTGTTAATTCTAGCAGGAAGGGATGAATGAGTATATTTTATAATACTGTAATATAAAGAAACTATATGCTGAATTATTAATAGAAAACAGAGGTAAGTTCTTTTTGTATCCCTTAGTTGCAATCTGCAACTATAAATTAATAAATAACCTCTCTGAAGCAACCAGAGATTGTTATTTAAAAGCTCCTTCAATGGCAGTTAGCTATGTAGATACTCTGTTTGAGACAACTATAAATGTGTGTTGATGGAAGGTGCACTGGCTGCATGTTAAGGTGTATGTACTGAATACCACAGAACAGCACACATAAAGTGGTTAGGATAGAGTAATACTACAATATTTTACCACGATTAACAACCAAATTATTCAAGCTGTGAGAGTTCATGCCTATAATCCCAGCACTCAGAAGGCTAAAGAAGAAGGATCACAAATCTAAGGACAATCCAGATTACACAGTGAGAACCTGTCTCAAAAACAAACAACAACAATAAAAATACAAAACAAAACAAAAACAACAAAGGTTGGGAAAATACTCAGTGAGTTAAGTGCTTGATGAATGTACGAGTGTGAGAACCTGAGTTGAGATCCCCAGAACCATGTAAAACCAAGCATGGTAGCATGTGTGCGTGTGTCTGTGATCTTGGTGCTCATGAAGGTAAGATGAGAGGCAGAGACAGAATTCCCAGGAGCTTTTGGGCCAGCTAGCCTTTGCAAAGGCAGCCAAAGAGACTCTGTTTCAACCAAGCTAGAAGGAGTGGACTAACATCCCAGGTTTCCTTTCACTGCCACACATACAATGTCATATGCCAGTACCTTTACTCACATACACACATATGCTCTCATGCACACATCACACACACACACAAAATTACATTAATAAGGTAAAGTAATAAACATTACAGAAGGAACGAAGGTACACACTCACTGGTAGCTATGCACCAGAAAACAGAATTTTCTACCTTACCCTATTTACTGAAGCACGGTATTACAGACTTCAGTCTAGAGGAAGGAAGGAAGGTTCTACCATCAACTTGATAGTCAAAGGGTCTTATTTGCTTCTTCAAGCAGGAAGGTTTAACATCTACTTGAAAGCTGTATGAGACATGTAGAAAGACAGAGCCCCAACACTTTCATTCTAAACCATGAGCTTTCTAGCTTACTCTGGATTAGAAACATCAGATTTATGACTGGCGGGAACAACTCCATTTCGGCCTCGGCTTGGATGCATTTCCACTGAAGATGATTTAGAAGGCCAGAGAATATTTGTGACGCTACGGGTATGCGAAACGTGATAGCTTCATTCTGACACACAAGATCTCTCCACAGAGCTGCTGGTACTGTTCTTGTTGAGTCGCCTTGGAAATCTCAGTCAAAATCTAAGCTCTTGGACCTTTCTTGATGCAAACTCAAGACTACTGAGCACACAAGAAGAAAGGAGCATGGGTGAAGTACCTTCTGGCACTAGGAAACCCAGCCAGGCCTTGTTTTCCTCACCTGCACATTCCAATATGAGAATTGAATCTAATCCCCACATAACTTGGCAGCGTCGTTTTAAAGGAAGAGAGCACTATGGTTACTGGCCTGGGTATTACTGCCCACGCAGCTGTTTCTAACTTCAGTGAGCTTATCGTCAATGGGCAATGGAGGAGATGGATAAGACAACTGTCCAGCTTGAGCCTATAAGCAGCTGTACACACAGCAGCATATGGGGACAGAAATAGTTTATTCATTCAAAATCCTTAAACGGTACAATTCACTTTAGCAAAATGTATGCACTAAGGATGTTAGGATTCTTTTTCTGTGAGTCATTTGATTCTTCCCTCTTTGTACATGTTCAGCTTTCCCATGTGTGCATGGAATAAGTGGACTAAATTTACATGGCTATAATTAGAAAAAAAATACTAAAATTTAAAAACTGGGGTTTTTGAAACTACAAAAATTATCCTCGCCATAATCTTCACAGCGAGTGATAAGTCTCCTTTCAGGGGTAGAAATGAGAGAACTTCTAAGGAAACAGAAGAGTAAGAGGCTCCTGGCAGGCCAAGCTAGCTTGCTATTCTTAGTCTTGACTAAGCTGGTGAAGGCCACTTTCACAAGAATGTATTATGTGTAAGTCTGGTGCTGGCGAGGCCAACTGGTGTGAGGGACATGGGCTATTTAAAACCAAAGGCAATAGGTTTGCAAAGAAAGTCTTGCATTAGAACTACGGCATACTTCTGGCTAACACCCCAAATCCAAAATGAGCAGTCAGGTTTTGCTTCTCTAGCATCCACATCACAAGGTCCATTTGTTATCCTCCGCTTGCCTCCTCTAGATGAGAGAGCTTCCTGAGGCTCTTTTTCTGTAATGGAAGGCTGGAACGTACCACCTCCCAGAGAGGCTCGAATTTGAAACGAAGACATCCGAAGACTCAAAATCTAATCCTGATTTTGCTGCAAATATTAACGGAGAGCATTGGGTCTCTGTGCTGGAGGAGTGTTCTTGGCCTTCTTCCATTTAGTAACCACAGCACGTCTTCCTCAGCTTCAAGTCACATAGCAACAGGGAGGGGATAACTCGGAAAGCAAAGACATGTTCCAAACTCCAGGCAACAGCCAGTCTCAGCAATAAACATTATCCTGAAAGTGTAGCGTTTTCAGAATGAATTTAATGCATCTTATTTGTTCTATTTGGGGGGTATGCTAACTATAATTTTAAATGTGAGCTCTCCATACTCTCTAGAAGATCCTATAGGTATTTTACAGATATCAAATGCTACAATTTAAAATCTTGAACCTTCAGGATGAATGTTTTCTGAACAAATTGTAATTTTTTCCTGTCCACTTATATAGGCCACCCAAATGCAGTTGGGTTGGGGTCTGCTGAGCAGACGGCTACGGTTGTGGGGGTGTCATGTGGGTTTTCATTGTCTCAAGATGCCTAAGTTTTCTGTGTACATTTGTAGTGTTAAAGCCTGGCTCACAGTAGTCACATTAAACATATTTGTTGGATGAAGACAATTTAGTATTTTTTAAAGAGCAAGTTTGGATTACAAATCTGAACAATGAATATTGTCTGTGTTTTTTCCACAGTGATGCCCCCACAAGGTGGTTTGTTCTCTATACAAACTTTTCTGTGTTCTTTCCTGCCACGATGACTATCTTCGCTCATTCTGTCAAACAATAGTAAGTGGTTTTCTTTCATCTTACTGTGTATGTGTTTGTGAAAGCCCTGATTCTTAATTATAATCTATTGCTTCTTATCAGTTGGTGTGTCTGGCTCTCAGATGGCAAATCATCCAAACTGACAACAGAATTTGGGGGATTCATGCCTGACTTTGGAATCTATATGCTAAATGCTTTCCTTCTTAACCTCTGATAGGAAAGACGTTGCTATCCTAGAAGAGACTAGAAGTAAAGCAACATAATTGTCTGGAAACTTCTGCATGGAAAACTTAGTTTGAGAAAATGGATACCAGCCTGATCCTGTCATCACTATTCTTCCCAGAAAAGTCATTGTTTGCGACAAAAAATCTGATCCCTTAAGTTATAAATCCCTACATCCTCATGTAAATAAAATGTTATTTTTATTTTTGGTCAGCTTGCAAGAAGAAAAAACTTGTTGACTACTAGCATAATACCTTTCTAAATGTAGCTATGAACAGTTCCTCAGCACTGCAATATGGTTGAGGAAATTTCTAGAATGTTTTGTGTGTTAATGATATATTCACATGCCCAGGCAAGAAAAGGCAATGCTATTGTGCAGTTATGCATGAAAATGTATCCTTGTATGAAACAGGTAGGAAAGATGCCTCAAAATCTGGCAGTTTGATAGCTGTGTATCTTGTGGGTAAACGTGAAGAAAACGAGTTTTTCAAAAATTCACTATGCATAACAACATGCAAAGATAATGAAACACAAAAGGCATGGTTGCCTGTCTTTAAAGAACATCACATCCTATTTTTAAATCACTTTCAGAGCAGCTGCCATTCCTATGCCTTAAGGCACAAAGTCCTTCCGTAAGGACCCAAGTGAAGAGCACTAAGTTAGATCCAGCAAAGTCAAGAGGAGCAAATCAAGTGTGGCAGATCATTCCCGCCTCTCATAATGGATGTTTCGGAAGACAGAACCAGAAATGGTGGAACGAGACTACACTGACTGAATGGCTTACTCTGGAAAACCACACACCAAGCACTCTCGTGTTCAGATGAGTCTTGGCTCAAAGTTGACCCTGAGAGGCTCCAGACAGACATTCTTTAGTCTTCTCGGGCACTGTTAAGATGAGTCTCTCTCGCACACACCTTCCTTTTCTCATACGAAAAATGAAGACGTTAAAGCCAGATTTCTCTGAGTCTATTGCAACTCAATGTCCGAGACTAAAACTATGTTTTGTGATCAACTTTAAAAATTAAATGTTAAGCACGGTTTAGTTGCCTGGCAAAATGTTACTCATTTGTTTATACTAGAAAAAAAAAACTTAACACCCTGCATGTCATTTTTGTCGTTTGTTTTGAGATGGGGTCTTACATAGATCACACTGATCTTGAACTTGCTCTATAATCTAGACTGGCCTTGAACTCCTGCTCTCCCTGTTACCTCCCCAGTGCTGGGAAAACAGGCCTGCGGCACCTTGCCTGGCTTCACTTCATTTTGTATAGTTCTCTAGATATCCGTGTCTAGGCAAACAATAGATCTAGAGGCCAAATGTCGCCACCATGGAAACATCAACTGAGTTCCCTCTCCTAGTCGCAGTTCAAAGTAGAGTAAGGCATGTCTACATTTTATTTTACTAAAAGGCTCCCCCTAATTTCGTGTTAGATCCCACTAATCTAGCTCGTGGATGCTACACTTCAACATGCCTGTCATGTCGCTATGAAATCAAACAAAAACAGGAAAAATAAAAGTAAGAAAGACCAAAGTTTTTCAAAGTTCTTTCAAATATCAAAGTATAGCCTGAAGATTAATTAGATTACAAGCAGAAGCAAGGAAGAATGACACTTCTCTTAGTAACTAAGACTATGGTCAAGTGATACCTGATTTCTAAACCAAACCCGTGTGTATCTGCTTGCTCATTCCTGAGGTGGTACAGACAATCACGGAGTGTCCCTACTATGACTGGTAGGGTCATCTGTCATCTGGGCTGGCTCCAAGTGCAAGTTCATCATGAGGTTGTCCCCGTAAATAGAACTGTTGGAAGGGCTTGGGCAGGGAAACCCAGCCTCATAAATGCCACAGCTCATCGGGGCTATGGAAACCCAGTTAAAGCGGGGCTGGGAACGCACTTAGTCTGCTCCATTGGTGTTCTCTATAGGTGCAGGGTTGCTCCATCTCTGCAGGAAGGGATGTTTGGGCAAAGCAAGGAAGGAAAAATGATGAGAAGGAAGATGAAGGAGGTGGGGGAGAGGAAAAGAAGACAGAAATTTTAGAGAAAGATCAGTTTTTTAAAAGGCCACGAATCTTTTATAGCCCTGGGAGAACAAGAAGTTCTGATTGATTCTTGAACAAGAGTAAAGAGACCTAAGGGAAGTGCACACTGTAGCACAGGGAACCAGGAGATCCTGTGTCCTGTGTAGAGGGCAGACTTCAGTGTGGATCCACCAGAATGTGAACCAGACCAAGAAAGCGCACAGTGCTGGACCACACTGCTGATGTGAAAGCCCTGCCAGCTACTTCTCCCCGACTCCTCCCATTGAACTTGATTTCAGCAGTTCCTCCTGATCTCCTCTTGCCTTCTTTCTCATGCTCCCTCTTGCACCTGTCTGTGATCTGTAGGAAGGGCAGGTGCTTCAGCACAGGCCACCATTAAAGCTTAGTTACACATTTTTTTAACCTGCGAGTTAATGACTCTCAAAACCCGGTGGACCCCGATTATGCAGACTGGGCACACAGTAAAAGTTCAAGAAATTTAGTTAGCTGCTTTTCCCCTCAGCCATTCCCCTAGTGGACTCAAAGGTTTCACTCCCAAGGGAGACAGACGTGGAACTGTCATGATCTTGATGTGTTTTCCCTAGAGGAAGCCCATGGATGGAAGACCGTTATGCTCAGCACTGGACAATCAGCACACATCGCATGAATGAAAAGTTTAACTGGAGGTAGGGCCTGGAAGTGAAGGAGGGGGCTTAATACATGTCACAGCTGAGAACAGTTGATGGTGGGGAGGAGAAACTGTGTCCCTGGGAATGTAGGGGGGTGGGAGGCCCCTTCTCTCTTTTTCTCTAGCTCTTTTGCCAGAAAAACCACCTGTTCACATCAGCATGAAGCGAGGCACCTGACTTTGGAAAAATATCCCGTGGTCTCTGAAGCAAAGAGCCTGCTCCCCATCATTACCACCTCCTTCATCCTGAGTCAATGCTACTTAAATAGAATGTCAGCAGGCTGGAGCAAGCTGCCACACGGGCACTGCCACCCTTTCTTGTGTGCCCTGAATAAGCTGTGTCCACTCAAGCAGAATGAAACTCACACACACACACACACACACACACACACACACACCCCACAGAAAAAAATAACCCCCAAACCTTCAATCTAGTATCTGAGGGTTTTCTATATATTGGCATCATCTTGACTTCAATATATTTGGGAGTTTGAAGTTGATTTAAACTTTGGGCACCCCAAGGCTACTCTGAGACTAAAAGGGCATGGGTAAGAAGTGTTCTGATTCTGTGCATGTGTGTGTGCATCAGTGTGCAAGCATGCATGCATATTCATAGACACTGAGACACATGCTTTGGGCTCAGTGTGTCCTTTTGCAAAGCCCACCTCACTTATCTCCTCTCGGGTGGTGCAGAACTCCAAGCTGCAGGACAGGACCCTTTCGTAGTCTTTGGCGCGGGCACTCCACTCCCTGCTATCCAATTCAAGGGCCTCCAGCTGTTGCTCTAGGTTCTTTGCAGAAATATTAGAGCAATTCTGGAAATGAAGGATGTGGGAATAACAAGAAGAGGCCGTGAAACGGGCACATGACCACATAGCATTTGCCTGTATTATGATGCTCACAGATAGCTTGGAAAGAGATAAAGGATCCTAATTTATTTTAACCTAAATGCACTCGAATCTAATTATTTTAGAAAGAAGCCAGAAATTCAACATTATGGAATAGACATTTCCGTTCTTGAGTCTCATCATCATCCCCAACTCCTCAGAGACGCCATTCATGATAAGGTCTAATTTTTACTTTGAAAAGCATAAAATATGCATGAGGAACATTCTGCCTCGGCGCTGTAATTTTCCCGTCAACTCGAGTTTAACCCCAAGTTCACTATGCTCCGGTCTCTATCTAGCACTGAGGGGATGCTGGCACCAAGGCCAGAGAGGGCCAGAGAACAATCTACATTATTTGTGCAAAGTGAGATCCTCCTTTCTTCTTACTTTAAAAAACAAACTCACAAATGTAATCAAACCCCTTAGAAAACCCTGACATTGGCAAAAGCAGACTCTATTAAAAGCAACAAATTCTGTACTCTGTCTTTTAACTTAAAGGGTAGATGCTAGGCTCGCTACGTAACATGTAGCCTGGCAGGTATCTTAAATGAACTTTGAAAGGAAACTGGATCTGTGGTTTTTATTAATAATGAAGAAAACATAACCTTTCCTCCCTCAAAGCACGAATTGGGAGAATTTTTAAAGCACCAGAATCCAGTGCATTAATCATGAACTTTTGATCAGGAAACACAATCTGTGCTTTTAGACTCCTCTGCTGAAATCTGACCAGTGGTCTACAGCGGATGCAACAACCGGTGCCCGGGCCCTGGTCAGAAGCAGAGTGCCTGGGCCCCTCCACTCCAGACTTTTATGGATGACTACCCAGTGTCTCTGGACTTCAGCTTCTTCCTCTATACAATGGGACTCCTGGTCTGGCAGGACTCTGGGACCCAGTGGTCTTTGGGCTCTGTATCCCGAAGCATCATTGTACGGTAGAAATGTGGTATGAACCATAACTGAACAACTTCCAATAGTCTCATTGAAGCCAGGTAGTGGCACACGTCTTTAATCCCAGCACTCGGAAGGCAGAGGCAGGCGGATCTCTGTGAAGCCAGCCTGGTCCATAGAGCAAGTTCCAGGACAGGCTCCAAAGTCACACAGAGAAACCCTGTCTCAAAAAAAAAAAAGCAAAACCAATAGTCTCATTGGAAAATAAATAAGAAATAAATAAAATTAACCCTCATAGCATAGTTAACCATGTGTGTCCAAATACTGTCCTTTATAACATATATCTAATATAAAAGTATTAAGATCTTTTTGATCTTTGAAATCTAATGTGTATATCGTACTTTGTATGTTTCTCAGCTGTGGTTAAATTTCTCTCAGAAATACTTGATCTAGTTTTAAATTTCTCAAAATGTAGTTTCTAAGGTAGAATCACACACCCATGTAGTTTTTGAACATATGGAGAAATTTCCAACAACGGCATTGAGCAACAGCTTTTAAACTATAATTTTTCACTTCAAATTAAAGTGAAAAGTTTAGGTTTTAGCTGCATTAGATGCATTTCAAATGCAGAAACCTAACGTCCATCTGAGATCATGGCTCTATTTTAAATTCACATGAGAAAAATATGTATCAAATACGGTTTTATGCTCAGATTTTCTCCTTAGATTTTATTCGTCTGTTAACAGGGGTAGAAACTTGGAAATAATAAGCACTCCAGTGATTGCATGTCTTTTTAAATTTAACACACTGGGACTAGGGGATAGCATAATAACTCTATGTGCAAGGGTCTGGGCTCAATGGCCAGCACTACACACGAAAGCCTCAATTCAGTTTTAACATATACTAAACAATCTGCCTGCTCCTTTCATCCTATAGCCCGTGTGACCGTGGGAGGGAGGCGGCAGGGATGCACCAAGATGCTTACAGGCTGTTGAACGGACGAAATGATGTCCACTCCCAGGGAAAGGGCCAGCCGGTGGAGATGCTCTACATAGGCCCGCCTTTCCTGAGAAAGGTCCAGTTGCATCTGGACCTCCTTAGAACTTTCCAGTTCCGTGGGCTGCGCGAGAAGCTCCAGTTCCTTCGATTTGATGAAATGCATCAGCTGGAATTCAGAACATTAGCATTTAGCCCGCTTTTTCCAAAGCCTGTTTTCTGCAGGGCTTTACTGGCTTGTTGACATGCTCCCCAGCCCAACCCGAACCATTAGTCCTATGGATACAGACACACGTTGCTGTCCTATGAACCCAATAGGATTACTTTGATCAGTTAACATCTTCAGTTTTATGAAAGAAGGAAATATATTTCGGGCCCATAATTCCAAACTTTAACAAGATCTTGATCTGTGATTTAAGGAAACTCAAAAAACTATTTAAAAAAAGACTTTCCTATTAATGTGCATGAATATAGCTTGCACATGTCTGTGTATCAAATGCATAGCTACTCAGAGGCCAGAAGAGGGTGCTGGAGTCTCTGACCTGGCATTAGAGATGGTTTGGAGCAGCCATGAAATAACCAAGAAATGATATGTATTGAGTACTCTATGCTGACAGGCTCTTGAGATGAAAAAATAAAAAAAAAGAAAGAAAGAACTTGGTTTTGATCACCCTGCCTCCCAAGAGCTAACGTTTGAGTTGGGAAAATGAAATCAAGTTTCATTAAAAAAAAAAAAAAGCATTCATGATGGAGAACTGCTAGACATAAGGACTAGTGATTGCTGTGGAGATTTGAAGAAAGAATCACCGTGAGGGAGGCAGGGTGGGGGGCCGTTGCTGGAAGGAGGCATGAGGTTTATTCTAACAAAGAGCAGAGTAGCATCCACTAGGAAATGCCAAATTGAAAGCTGAGGCTTGGATGTAGGAAAGCATGTGCCATGCTCACAGGAAGGAGAAGACTACAACCTAGATGGAGCGTGAAGCAGGATGGAAGTCCAGGGGGAGATAAATTAGCCGTCAGGGTGGATAAACCTCTTATACTAAGACAAGCAATTTGGTTTTCATTTATTGTATAATAATAACATCTGAATTTAATCTTGTAAAATCCTGCAGCCTTCGGACAACCATCATAAAACTTACTTCCTCCTTGACTTGGTGGAACTGGATTGTCTTGTACAGGATTTCCTCGTAATCCCGGATTCGTGCTCTCTGCCTCTCGTGGAGATGGATTAGGTCCTTCAGTTGGTCAGACTTCTCCTTCAGAGGGGCTCCCTGACCACTTAACACTTCCCATTCTTTCATAATATGCTGAACCTCGTCATACAGTTGCTGAAAGGCATCAAAGAGAAGCAAGAAGTGCAGCTTTGAGTTTTTATTTGACAATGGAGAATCTGATTGTCTAAATAATGACCCACTCTCTCGTTTGTTAACATGCTTAGGAGCCTCCTCAAAACCCAGAGTCTGTGCTTAATGATGGAGACACCGAGACATTTTGTTCCATTCTCATCTTCTCAGAACTTTATGAGCATCACGGCGGGGGAAGGCAGGTGTTTCACAGATAGATGGTAAAAGCCATGCGTGTCTATGATATACCAAATGTACTGGCTTCAGCTAAGTAAATATGCTTCTTCTGATATTTAATATAGCTTAGGATTGTGTGGTATGGTAAGGACACTGAGAAGAAAAGTATAAAAATACACCAGGGGAATTTCGTGTGCTCTGTAATGAAAGAATGATCAGAATGAGCCACCAGCAAACGGCACACAAGATATGCGCCTTCAAAGCGCTCGTGCCATACTCCACAAATAGCCACCGCGTGGACAAGGGATAAACTGCTCAGACATCCCTTACAGGAATCCCCACCCAGGAGGAGAGCTGGCAAAGGGCAGATTGCTTAAGGAGAATTCTACTGCTATCCCGGGAGCAGAGTCTCGTATCAAAGGAAAAAGTAAAGGAAATACTGTAGGAGATAATTTTCACAAGACTGACTTGCATTAGATGGCCAAGTTCAAATCAAGTATATGGACCCCAAACAGATGGCACACATCATGATGACAGCATTAAGTAACCTTAGCAATGGGTCCTAATTAAGAACTCATGCATGCATACAAACACGCAGCAAAAGATAAGTATGTGTACCACACAGGATATAGCAAATTGGGATAGTTGATACTTAATAGGAGTTGGAATAGAAGTGTTTGTTGTGGATAGTGGTGATATATATGTATGCAGAGTGTAGTGATTGTATTTCATATATGTTTTGTCTTAACAGAACCTACAATTAGATATTTCCCACAGGAATCTCTAAACCTCTGACTCTGGAATTCCTTAAAGCAAATATATATTAAGTGGTAACAGATAGATGCACCTTAGTTTTTCAGCAAAACCCCAAAATCCAATAGTGTATGTTTGTGAGTCAGGACTTGAAAGATGGAGAAAAAAGGGTCACAAGTTCAAGGTCACCCTTGGCTACATAGCAAGTTTGAAGTCAGCTTGGGCCACATAAGACTCTGTCTCAAAAATAAATAAATAAGTGGATAAGTAAATAACTGAGTCCACGGAGGGAGCTCTGACAGACAACCAGCCTTGGCAGTTGTGTCCAGGAGTGGCAGGGACACAGGGTGGAGGCTGTGGAGACAAGAAGGGAGTGTGGTAGGAGCTGGGATGCTGTGAGTGGGGACAATGACAACAGAGCTTCTAGGTTAGGAGTTGCCGATTTTGTTCTGAGATGCCGTAATTTAAAACATACAGTCAGGAACTGTATGGTGAACACACTAATCAATTAATTAGAAATATAAATTAAATTAATGTAGATAAAATGGAAATATATTCAGGATTCAGTATGGCTTGACTGTTTGGGTATCATCAAACACAAAAATTTATAGGGGAACAGTAAGAAAATATGTTGTTACAAGGGGTTTTTAGACCAAAAAGGGTACTTTTTTTTTTTTAAGAAGAAGGAAGTTTATTGGATCTTGGGAGTTGGGAAAGATTTTCCATTCACCCAAACCCATGCATTCACATCTTCACCTGAAGCTGGGGCTTCATGGCATTCCACCTTCTTCGCAGTTCTGACATTGTTTGGAGGCTCCCTCCAAGGTCAAGGGCAGAGACGGGCATAAGAACTTCGTGGAGAAGTTTTACATTGTGAGTAGTCTGAAAGAGACATTGACAGCTATGAACGTGTTTCCAACAATTCAGCACATGCGGTCACTTCGGTGGGGACGTGGTGTGCCATGACGCTTTTTGACCCCCTGCAAACACTGACCCTCACCAGTGAGGTCACATAAGGCCCTTCATTTCCTGTGATTTTTTTGTTGTTGTTGTTGTTTTTCACACCATGGTAACATATAACAAACCGCACAGTTTCTACCATTGCTAAGTGTACAATGACATACAATGACATCATCAAGACACATACATGGCTGTGCAGCTGCCAGCACCATCGGCCTACAGACTGCTCTCATTCACCTGTACAGGAACGCTGATCCTGTTAAGCCACGCCCCATTCCCTCTTCCCCTCTTGCATCCCTGGGGAGCATGCATTCTGACCTTTATCTCTATGAATTTGACTCCATGCTCGCAAACGAGCATAACCACACAATTTCTGTCTTTTGGTGTTGGATGGCTTTGAGACTCTACCACTTCGCACGTATCAGAATTTACTCTTTGAAAGGCAGCCTTCGACATTCCTTTTGGTCTCTTGGTTTTGGTGCTAAGGTTCACACCTGGAGCTTTATGTAGGCCAGGCAACCAGTCTACCCCCCGAGCCAGCGCCCAGCCCGCTGTCTTACCTTTTTCAGTTTCTCTTTGAATGTTTCCCACTGCTGCCTCACAGGTTTGCCTTCGCTGGCTTTGAGGTACCATGCCATTCGAAGACGGCTGAGCTCTTCCCTTCCGGTTGTTTGCTTTTCCATGATGTTCTTCATGACACGCATTTCATCTTTAGCATTGGATATCTCATTCTCTTTTGCCTGTTGAATTAATAATCCATGTAATAGCTTTCTTTCCTAAGAGACACATTTTTCTATGGCATTCAGCTATTTTGGGCGGCAAGTGCTTTATCACACCAGAGCAGGATACAGTTTAGACAGATAAGCCTGGGTTCATGTGCAGAGGCACAGTTGTGGTTACACCTACATTCTCTGCTTTCACATCAACAGCAAGATCTTTAAAGACCTCATTAGTATTTTAGTGGCCTAGGAGGGTATCTAATAATAAAATGATAAATTCTGCAATTGTGATTTATAAAATATAATAAATTAAAGACATTAGACAACTACAGTGGAAAAAACTACACTATATGTTTATATATGGCATAAATAAGGTTGGAATAGCTTTGATATATTATTAAGATGTTATTAAAGTATAAAATATTATTCAATGTAATATTAGCTTGGAATTGTGTTTTATAGAAGACAACTACAGTCATCAGCATACAGTGGTCTGAATAAGGTCTAGAAAAGGCAGGCTACTCTAAGACTTGTTGAGCGTTAGCCAGCAGGATGTAAGAAGTGATTCTGTGTTTGGCAGAGTTAGCGTTTTATCCTCTCCAGGAGATCAACCATTTGCCTTTAGTCTCTTTAGTAAACATTGTCCTCCTTTTACTTCAGTATACCACATGGAAAATTGCGTGGTCATGCAGTCTAAAAAAGGATTAAATTACCCATTTGTTTAAAACCTATATTCAGTCCTGTACTGTTCTCTGATCTCTTGCTTTTTTTGATGCCTTGGTAACAAGAAGGCTAACACTCAACAGAATTCTCAGTTTTCACCACTGCAAACTAATAAGCTGACAAGTTCATTTGGCAGAATTCTGGCTAAAGTCAATTAATCTGATTCAGATGAACTTTATATTGGAAAAAAAAATCAATTTCGAGCGTCTAAATACCAGTCACAGAAACACACCCAACTCGACAAAGAGCCATCTTCCATCTTTCTACCCTCACCACACATCAACAATGTGCACTTACAAAACTGCTGCTGTGCAGATAGGGAGAAGAAAAGCATCCTTGTCAGCAACTTCACCTACCAGAATGTCGATACATCAGTGAAGTTAATTATTATGTAGACTTAATATTTTATTAATAAAGAACTTATCACTTGACTGCTGGAAGGCTAACAATGATGAACTGAAGACACAAGACTATCAAGAAGCTGTGGGAAGATATGGGCTATCTCCAGGAACAATTATGAATTGGGATTTCATAGTAGCCTGCTCATTTGGACCTAGATTCAAGATATGAGTTTGGATCCATTTCTTGCTGCAACCCATCCCACAAGAAGATAACACTATCTGATTATTTATACAGGAGTGACACCTAACACTTGCTAAGTATTTGACAACTTGGATAAAAGACAGTGTTGCAGATCAAAAGGCAAGAGGAAAAACCATACAACAGAAACACCTCTAAATGTAGGTGACAGAGGTAACTCTGGCACACGCTAAACACCCTAGATTAATATGACCCAAGACAGCTTGAAGGTGAAGGAAAACATCAACAACTCTATCTCATTTTAGACCACCTGGCATTTCCAGAATTGAAAGGATTTCTAAGATTCAGCAATTAAATGACTACACAAAAATACACAGTTTGCAAATGACTTAATTCCCTTGTAATATAAATTAAAATCACCTAATCTAGAGATAAAAGGAGTTATACTAAGAGAAGCAAATATGTAGGAACATGTATAAATTGCTTGACAATATTTTTCTGGTGTTTAAGAAGGGCGGTATCTAATTTATAACTATTTAATGAATGTTTTGGTTCTATACAGGCTGATCACGAATGTTCTTCAAACAACGAAAGTTAAAACCAAGAAAAAGAGACGACTGTTGGTCAAACAGAGGAGGAGGTTAAAACCCGAATCTGCCAAGTGAGTTCTGTCCCAGATTCATATCACAGCTCTCAAGAAAATGGCAAATGTCAGTCTTACTTAAACATCTACAGAAAGAAGGTTTGGAATGTTAGAGAAAGGGAAATGGCCTGATTCTCAAATGGGGGCCACTCGGGATCAGATTGATAAGTTTCACACGGACAGTCAGGGTGGTCAGATTCGGCTTACAGAGCACACAGGTGTAGAGAAGAATGCCTCAATCACTGGACTCGGAGGAGTTGGGCCAAACCATGGTTAAGTGTCTTATAGGGTATGGGGGAGGAAGCCCTTTGGGTATTTTAATGAGGAAGTTTCTCATTATGAAACTCTGTGTGTGTGTGTGTGTGTGTGTGTGTGTGTACAGTGGTGATTAGGGTAAGACATATTGGAAGCATTAATGGCTGCGTTTTTTTATTTTAACTGTTAATCGATAGATTACTTCAGGAATTAGGATGTCAATCTTCCTTTCAGACATTTTTGCTAAAGAAGTAATTACAGCTATCAAGGAATGGCTTGTGATAAATCTACAGAATGAAACCCAAGAGGAAACAGTTAATAGAGTAGGCAGACCCAAATTAGCTTAACAGGATGAATCGTAAGCTAAGGCCGAAGGAAATCAGGCAAGAAACACACAGGCTACATCTTTATGGAAAAGCTAAAGAGCTGGTATAGAAAGCCCTGGCCAGACTGGACCTAGGATTAAGGAGGTCATGTAAGTGGCAGTGGCTCACTACTCTATTTAGAGAACAGCAAGGAGGAGATCATTGCTTAAAGTGTTAGCCCCCTCATGTTTCAACTACAAGAAAACATCCTGGTTGGTTGTAGTTCAGCTTCTGATTCATGAATGGCTTTAGCAAGTAGAAAATTTTGGCAAAGCAGATCAGCCTGAAGGAAGAAATTAAAGTCCACCATAAATGATAAATATGTAAATATGCAGTTGTAGAAAAGACTCATGTTAAACATAGCAAGGGCTTTCAACGTTGGGTAGAATTTCATATGCAAGAGAAATTACCTACGAATGGTTTTGTGCCTGCGTTGCTACAGAGGCTCAGAACCAGAGATGACGATGGACTTATTTACATTTTAGAAACGCTCTTTTTTTAACAGCTAGCATTTTCCCAACAATAAAATGAGTTGTTTCATTGGGGAAATTCCCGTGGTTCTGAGGGGGAAGGGATGTAGTCTTGCTGTCAGAATTCCATAGGCAACTTCAGGCGGAAGAGCGACAGACATAAAGGTCCTAGGATACTTTGCTTATTTAACTCAGGGCAACCAGGGCTTAGGATGTAGCTCTAAACGCCAGGGAGTCTTGCTTTATAAGGATTCAGAGAAGAGGGGTGCCAAGGGGGAGATCATAGAACACCGTGTGGACACAGAGAGAAGGAACCCTGGAGTGGAGAGGCTGAAGCGGGGGTAGGGGCAGGGCAGCAGCGAGAACACAAGATTGGAGGCAGGTTTAAGCAAATAAAATCAATTTTTGGAAACCTACTATTTTGCAATCTAATTAAAAATTATAATTTAAAAAAGAGGGTCTGTTAAAACGAGAAGAAATTCTCTAGAACAAAGATTTATCACAGTTATTCTCTTTGGTCCCTGGGAATTTTGTAAAGACCTTGCTGTCAACAATGTAACTCAAGACTTTGGGCCAGACTTCTGAGGACTGTATGTGCAGCATTTGAATCAGAATAGCTAGAATGGCTTTCATGTGATATGAGGGCTCTGTGACCCCAAGGCTTATAAATGTTGGGCTTCAGAGCGAGTCTAGTGTGAGTGAAGCTGAAAAGACCTCCCTCTGCCAGCATGGCCTGTTAATGGACAAGTTGAACTTTTGAATGTACGATCTTGACTTTGAGGAATAATATCTACAAAAGGCATTGGCTCACTTAGTGTTATTCTCACCATATTTACTAAGTTAAGGAACTCAAGTCCTAAGTCCTGAGTCAAAAAACTCTTCTTTAAAAACAATTGCCATCTCCTCTCAGCAGAGTTGGACCAGTACTTGACTTCAGCATCGTCTTCATCAGTCGGAGGGACTTTGGTCAGATAAAATGCCTTTAGTCTCTGAAGCTGCTCCTCCACCTGGAACAAGGAGAAAGAAGATGAAAGCGAAGAAATTTTTTTAAATAGAAAGAACACAGATTCCATTTGAAGTCTGTATAAAATTAAGCTGAAACTACACTTTTAGCATTCTTTAAATAACTATTGACTCTTTTCAGGCTACTGAAAAACATGAAAATCTGCTTCCGTAACTGACAGACAAGACTTGCGTTGGGTTGCAAAGTGAGTTGATAAGCTTATTGCCAATCAGAAATATTTATTGTATCCCAGATTACTTTTATGTACATTTTATAATTAGAATAATTTATTTCAGCGATCAGGTGGCTGCTCTGTTTAAAACTGAGTTTTATAATACAAAAGCCCAAGCAAAAATCAAGGAATACAAATCAGGGGAAAAAAAGTAATTCAGCAAAAGGCAGTTCATACTCAGCATAATATTATGATTCATTCATTTTAATGTAATATTTTTATTAATTACTTGAGAATGTAATATGATGTGTTTGGATCATATTCACCACCTACTTCTCCAAGTTTCCCAGATCCAGCCCCACCTTCTCTCCCCCTCCCCAGTTCTTTTCCTCATCTTTGCTTTATAAATATATTCTCCAGAGTCCAATTAGTGATGCCCATATTTACTCATGGGCAGGGGACCAACCAACGGAACATGGCTCAGCATTAAGAACAATGGATGCTCTTGCACAGGACTCCAATTCTCAGCACTCATGAGGCAGCTCTCCACTGCCTGTAGCGCCAGTTATAGCGGATCTTATGCCTTCTCTGACCTCCACAGATAACAAGAATATAGGAGGTACACAGGGATGCATCAAGTAAAGCACCCATACACATATATTGCAATACAATACAATGCAATACAATACAATACAGCAATAAAAAAGAAAACCGACTTCCCCACCCCAGTAGCCATCGGCTATCAATAGCGCCTCAGTTAGAGGTAGGAGCTCATGAGCCCTCCTTCATCCTCCATGCCAGAACATTGACTGGCTTGATTTTGTGCAGGTAACGCCAGTACTGCGTTCACAGTACTGCTATGCCCAGAGGACACTGTTCCCCTCTGTCCTCCATGGCCGCTGGCCCTTGCACTCTCTCCTCACCCTTTGTGCCTTGGTAGGGGGTGGGTGAAGTACACACCCATTTGCGGCTGAGCACACTACTGTACAATTTGACTTTTATCATGGTGAACTGAAATGAGAGGGTACGAATAATGACAACTTTTCTGTGGGCGCATTAATATTAAATATCTTCACAAGCTAATCTTATTAAGACATACAACTTTGCCTCCCTAGAACTATATTTTAGCACTTGCTAACCAATGTTAGCAGGACTCAATTATTTTAAATTACTCTCCTGAGCAGAGTTAATATACAATCAAATGTGTAACTATAGATTAATAAGTAATGGGGTGATATAGAGTTAGCAGAAAGCATTTGGAACTAATTTGTATGCCCTTTGAATAATATTTAATGACTAATAAGACAAGACTGGTGGAACTCATATGTTACAAAAGCCACGGAAACGCGGTATGAAATTTCAGGCACTGGGCACTATACTTTGAAGATTTTAAGATCATTCTCAGTCAGAATAAACTTAGGACAGCCTGCACTAGTGCAAGGTCAGGGGTTCTTTCCTGATTTCCATATTTTTCTTGCCCTATTGATACCTGTCTCTTAAGAACATACCATGGTTTCCCGATCTTTCTTCTTCTATTTATCCCTAGCGAACTACATCAAAGGCTATCCTGTCCATGGAGGATTCTAAGATACCTTACTAAGAAGTGTTCATTTCCTTGGAGACCAAAGTTAGTTCTATGAGAAGAAGACCAGTAAGCAAACTGTGAGATCAAAGATAGGCCCGTGTGTACACAAGCGCGCTGTGTTATAGGGACGGGAAGGGGACAACAGCTCCGTGGAAGCACAGAAAATTTCCCAGCACATGACATCTGATCTGTCCCTTTCTAAGGTAACAGGGAAAGGTGAAGATCTTGGACGGAAGGACCTGGGGTAAAAGCCCAAGTGTGGAAGTCCTGGCTGCAACACAGAAGATGCCATAGGCGTGGACAGAGTATGGATTGTTCAGCTGACTGGCAAGGAGTCCAGAAAGATGTTTGTACTGGGATAAGGCTGGGCAGGAGTTTCATCTTGCTTTTTACTGTAGCCAACAGAACCTGACACATTCCCACCAGTTTGATGCAACCAATAGTGGCCAAGTGAGAAAGGCTTGGACTAGGGAAACACCAGAGCAAACTGGGAGAAAGAGGTGTGCAGAAATCTCTGAGGCTGTCTCAGTAGACATAAGAGAATGTGGCCTTTGAAACAAGAACGGGAAGGGTGACGGAAGCCGCCACGTTTTAGTAGCTGCCTGATGATGTACGCCTAACTTCTGTGGGCCTCAGTCTGCCTCACTTGTAAAATAGTGACGACACAGGTAACTAAGACACAGAAACAAAGAAGACAGTGAAATCAAGAATTAAAGCAAGGGACCTGATTCAGAGTTAGTGCTCATTGAAAGACAGATTAGAGAAAACCCTGAACTTAGGACTGACTAAAATATCTCATAAAGCTCTTTATAAAGAGTTGGGACAATTCTCAAATAGCATGCTTTAATGGTTATATAAGTCAATAAATACACAAAACATCACTGCATTGGAACATAGTGAATTTTACGTTAAAGTACACCTCAATAATTTTCATAAACACTGAAGGAGATAAGAGTAGCCAGCTGAGCAGGATGACATTTCAGTTTCTCATAGTAGGTATCTTGTAAGACATGCATAATGCCAAGAATGCCAAGAAGAGCTGACACGTGGCAGGGCTGCCAGGCGAGGGAACCGAATTGCAGTGGGGTGAAGTCTCCAGAGGATGAGTGGGTGCAGAGGAATGTCATCTTCCCATTCCGAGAGTTTACACTGAAGGGAGGGAAAATGACAGAGGAACAGATTTGGTGAGAACAAGGACTAAAACTATAGACTAAGCCCAGAAAGAAGTAATGGGGGAAGGCAGATTTGAGAGCTAGACTTCAAAGAAGATAGGCTGTCCAGGGAGAAACTCTTACTGAGCAGGGCTTGGTAGGGCTGTGTCACTTTCCTGGAGCTCTGGAGGGGATGGGTGAATACATCAGTAAGTTGAGAGGAAGGAAGTCAAGATAGTGAGCCTCACCTGTCTTGTTTCCCACAGGGTTTGACTTCCAAAGATGCCAGCTGAGATTTGGGGATGGGAACTGAGAATCACCAAGGAATATAAGCAAACTAGGGGGCACATGGGGCACCCAGTGGGGAGAGAGAAAGAGAGAGAGATCCATAAATTAGTGACCACACCAATCCTCAGAACTGTCTGCTTTTCAGGCAGAGTGCCTGGGAGCCGAGTGGAGTGCTGGGCTGACCAAGCATTAGGAGTTGGCAGGATTCATAATGGGGTGGAGGGCAGGGAGTTGGTTTAAGAGAGCATAATGGGAATGAGAAACCAAGAACTGATGAGAAAAAGAAAAAGCCAGAGGTGCAGGGAAGTGACAGATGGGAGCAGCCGGGATTAGGACGGAAAGCTCAGTCAGGTAGGGCAGGAGACGTTGAGTGGAAAGACAGAGGGGGCATGGGGCGTTTTTAGGAAGTATTGTTATAAAGCTAAGGCTCCATTTCTGCAGAGGATCTCAGACCCAAATGCCAGAGTAGGACAAGGAAGGAGACCCTTAACGCGATACTGAGTGGGTACAATTTTGGCCGCGACGATGCAGAGAACGAGCATTTGCTTTGTAGCTGCTCTAACGTCAGGGTTGGGTTAGGATGGAGCGAGGCAGGAAGAGGGGATGAGGGCATTAGGAAGGGAGAAGTGAGAAAGCAGAAGCCAAGCAGGACACCTAACTTTAGACAGCTGTATTCCGGAGTGGACCTTGCTCCCATTAACACAGTGCCTGTAACCCTACACAGAAGAGTTATCTGCATTCGTACAAGGTTCCCTGGAACCAGTACTAAGTGAGGAGCAGCTTCAGACTTTCCTGTGGCTGATGCCACCCTCAAGAAACTTTCCTCTGAGAGCGGTAATCTCAGTGTGTTCGAGGGAATAGTAGAGACTGCTAGAGGCATGTCAACATAAAGGCTTCAGGCACTTGGTGGCAACATTAGAGTCATCCAGGCATCAAACAATGTAGGTGCAAGAATGAATCAGCCACTCGTATCTTCCCGTTCTGTTTATTTTAAATGAGCCATGCCTTGGTCGTGGAGAGATGGCTCAGCAGTCAAGAGCATATATTGCTCTTGCAGAGGATCTGAGTTTGGTGTTCATCTCCTACATCAAGTAGCCCACAATCTCCTGTAACTCCAGATCCAGGGACTCTG
Source organism: Ondatra zibethicus (assembly GCA_004026605.1). NCBI lineage: Eukaryota > Metazoa > Chordata > Mammalia > Rodentia > Cricetidae > Ondatra > Ondatra zibethicus. Next base: position 40,323 of record PVIU01000921.1, on the reverse strand, counting down.
ACCCCCTCCTCTTACCTCTGTGGGCACTGCCCTCACATCACAAACCACATACTCACATATACACATAATTAATAATAATAACAAAATATTTTTTAACTGCTCCACTACAGTCAGTATTCAAAGGGATCTATGACCTAAATGATGAGTATTTTCATAATAATTTTGTTCTTTATTTTAGATACTGTAAGTGTCTATAAGGATGCTCAAAACATGTTATAACACATTATTTATACAGACCTATTTATATTATTCTAGGTAAGATTACCTACTTTTTTGGATTTTGCACGGTGCCTTGAAAAATAAGGGATATATAAGTAAATACAGGCATTGGCAGAGACACAAATTCTCTAGTTGGGTGGAATTTCTATGCCCACAGAAAGCAGAAAGATGGACAGAGGCCATCTTGCTGAAGCGGGTCAACATTACACCATACCTCTTCTGATGACTTTCGAAATGCCACATAAGTTTGTAGAACTCGTGACCTGTAGCTGATGCTTCGACCAAGTGTGCTTAATTCTTCTTCTAGGCATTTCGCTTTAAAAGAAAGCAGTGCCCCTTCGTCGAGTTCAAGTTCATTTTTCTCTGTCATGATTTCCGCAGCTGCTTCTAATGTGTGTGCTGTCTCCTAGGGAAGCAGAGCGCACAGGGTCAGGAGCCGACAGGGGAATCGTGAACGTCCACATTCCATTACCCTTCGGCACATCCATCTATTACGGTTATTAATTGAACTTGTACTGAGAATTTCCTCAATCAAAGAAAGGCACAACTTTCAGAATTCCAAATAGGAAGGAAAAAAGGGCACTGGGAACTGAAAACCCTCCGCAGTCCTCCTTCGGCTCTGTTGAAAGCTGAGGCCTATTGCTCTGGGGCTCAGAGAATCAGGACCTGGTAGCCAATTTCCAGTTCCTGAGCTGTGCTGTGCTATGACTCTCCTCGACCCTTGGAGGAGCTCTTGAACTCCTCCAAAAGCTCCAGCCTTTACTTCCTCCCCACCTCTGTGTTTCTTGGGAGTTTTCAACTTTCTTAGCTTCTGCAAGATTCCACCATTGGTATTGCTGTGGAACTCTTGGCTGACTTATTACAACTTGGACTGAGGCCGGGCCTTCTGCCTCTAGGCCTTCTCTGGAACTCTTCAATTCCACCACTTCTTTGCTGCTGTTTGCTGCTGCTGCTGCCTCCGCCACCGAAGCTGGAAGCCCCAGTGGTCTAACCTGCTCTTTATACAATTAGTCTACTAGCAAACTGAGAGATCTTATGGCCTACTGTTGCAGCACAGGGGACATCATGAGGGAGTGAAGCCCCTCAGACTAAGCTCACCACGGCCACCAACAGCCTGCTGGCACGGGAAGGAGAGGGGCGTGGCATGTTGGTGCTTGGACTCTGATGTCATCAGTGACAGCCTGGATGTGTATGCTTTCCCGGTCCACCAACCACAGCTTCTACAAGGACCAATCACAGGCCTCCTATAGGTACAGCCTCCCAAGATTTCTGCTGAGTGGCTAGGGGAGGTCCTCTTCTTCCTTAATGAAACTGCTATTGCCAGGCTCAGAACCACTGGGCGCTGGGGGAGTAGGGTGAGGTAAAGAGTCCTTCCGGAAGGTCTGGGTAGGGCCATCAGGAGGGCACCGTTCAAGAGAGGTTGTTGTGGTGATGGTATAGCTGGCGCAGCAGTGTCTAGAGGAGTGGCTCTCAACCTTCCGGATGCTGCGACTCCTCAATACAGTTCCTCGTGCTGTGGTAACCCCCTAACCATAAAATAATTTTTATTGCTACTTCATATAATTTTGCTACTGTTATGAACCGTAACGTAAATATCCGATATGCAGGATATCTGACATATGACCCCTGTGAAAGGGTCGTTTGACCCCCAGTGGGATCACGACCCACAGGTTGAGAACTACTGGTCTATAGCAAGGCCTCCAGAAGCGGAAGTCTGTGGCCTTAGCAACAGTCCTGATTGCTGTCATCCTTGTGTATCTAGTTTCTTCAAGGTATTCACGAAGGGCTCAATGCGGCCAAGATTTCACTTTGACCATTTAGCCAGTAGCCAAAAGAGGAGTTATTCAGCCGACAGATCCCCCATTCAAGGTACTAGGCGGCAAGAAGGGTCTGACAGCACCTGTCAATCTAAACTGGCTCGGCCCCGAGTAGCTTAGCTTATTTGACGGGAAAGTAAACATTAAAAGTTGCTTACAATAAAGACCTGTCATAACATTAGCATTCTTAATGGGATCTGACAGTGCTCAGCTCCTAGCTAACTGCCCTTAGGGAGAACAGGTCCTCCTGATCACTCTCAATACATTACTTGCATGTCTATTCTGATGGTGTATAAACAAACTTACTACTGCCAGTCACATAAAAGCGCAGCACATATAATTATGCGCATCATAACGCTTGCTAACTAGCTACGTTTCTCCTTTGTATATTTACTATCCGATATTTTTATTGTTAAAGGGTTTTTCTACACATATGAAAAATGTGCTGTGAAAGAGGATGCCTGCTTGGGCTGGCCACAGCTTCAAACATGGTGTTGACATTTCTCTGTTGCATGGAGGAACCCTGTCTAGTGGCTGACCTGTTCTGCCCACGCCTGTGCAATGCACACAGTGATGTGCACACAACAATGGCTGAGTCACGCAAGAGCACATTTGTTTCTCAGAGTGTCTCCACATCATCAAGTGGTACACGACGAAGAGCCACAGAAAGAGCCCTGGAAAATTTCCCGAGAACAAGCGAGGAACCAAACAGAATTAAGGAGGAATTCCCGGGCTCTCCCTTGGATGCCTTCCCCAGTTAGTGCTTAATATGCTTCTCAGGGAGCCTGCTGACTGTATGGATTCGCATTTGCAAGCCCTGTGCTGTGACAACAAAACAAAAAAGGAGCATGGGATTTCTCGAGTTCTCTCGTGGGCTTCTAAATTGAAAAGGAGAATGCCTCTAGACGTGGCTTAAATATTTCAAATGATTTTTTTTTCTAAGTCCCATTCTAAAAAGAAGAAAAGGAAAACAGGTGTGTCTGTCTGCAGGGAGGGCGCCGTGCAGAGGGAGGCCTTCTGTGGGCTTCTCCTGCTGAAGCAGGTGAGCGTGAGCTGGGGGAAGGCACTCACTTTTCTGAATTGCTTGGAGCAATCTGTGGGTCGCGCCCCTTTCTCAGATGTCATATGTCAGATATCCTGCATCATATATTTACGTTACAACTCATAACAGTAACAAAACTACAGTTATTAAGTAGCAACAAAAATAATTTCATGGTGGGGGTCACCACAGCGTGAGGAACTGTAGTAACGGGTAGCATTGTCAGGAAGGTAGAGGATCATTGCTCTAGCAGGAATCTAAGCCTCAAGGATGGGGCAGAGTTGGAGATGCTGCCAGTTGGGGGAGGGCCACTCAATGTCTGAAATTGGAGGGTGAAACAAGGCTGTGGTTTTGATTCATCTCGTCAAAGATTACAGTGACAAGTGTCGTTTCTGAACATTTTCTTGTGTGACTTGTTCTTGCAGAAAACCGCAAATAGTCTCAGAAAAGAGCTTTTCCTGCCTCGTCTGGCACCTAGGAAGAGTTGCTAGCACCTCCCAAGCAAGAAACAGATGCCAGATAAGTACCTGAAACCACAGTTGCAAAGAGTATAAATACACTAATAAATGGACACAAAAATACAAATCATTTAACGGTTTTCTATGCCATTATCAATTCTGCATTAATTTAGAATTGCTACTCTCAAGGGAGCTGGGATTAAGCTCCATAACTTTGAAAATTATTTTTAAATAATTATTTATAACATTATGATCCTAATAATAACTTTCAATTACCTTGACTTGGATTTCTATTTCCAGATATTTATTCAAAATCTTCTCTGACTCAGAAGGGCTGGAGCCGACAACCAATGTGTTAGAAAGAACTGGCCTGATTTCCTGAACTGACATTTCCACCTTGAGGAACAAAGAATATATTGAAGTCTTTATAATATATACTTATGTATAGGTGTGTACATATAAGGAAATATTATTTCATACATTGCTGTTGCATTTTAAATGTGTATCAATTTTGATCTAAAATAGCTTTAAATATTAAAGAATTTCATATTTTGATAATGCCCATCTTCATGTGATGCCATACTTGTAACGTTCGAGAACACATTCTTTTATTAACAGCAATGACTGCAAACTATCATCCATACACATCTTCGAAGAGCTTTTCTGTATCACCTACAAAAGATGATAATGCAACATATTGGCAGAGATGAATTCATCTCTAGGTTGCTGTCCGATCTGAGCAAGCCTTCTAAGTAAAGGTGTAAGAATACCCTGCGGGCTGGTACCTTGTGTCTGAGGCTGAGGAGCCCTGGGAAACACCTTGGGCAAATGCTAGTGAAAGCAGAGACCTATTCAAATCATTTCTCTGTTGAACTGAGGGAATTGTGATTTGATCTTTGGTTCACAAGAACCAAAGGCTAAGGTGACCCAGCAAGGGCTTCATTCCATTCAAGTTGCTTGCTTCATCCCCTTGCCTTCTGGAGAATGCACGTCCCACAGCTAGGAAGATAAGAAGCAGCAGGTGTTTAAATTCCTGCTGGGCTTTCCACCATCACCGACCCAGCTAGATTCTCAAGCTAAGGGGCATCCAACACCACAGCTGCGTCTGTGCTCAAACTCTCCCCGGACCCAGGCAACAGGACACGGCTCACAGTCTCAAGCTACTGGATCAATAACAGATGGGGAAGTCGTCTAATAGATGGTATAGAATGCCAAGCTCTATGAAGGCTGTTAACTCTTCTCCTGTACATTCAAGCACATGAGTCCGATGTATCAAAGCAGAAGCTCACTGACCATTTGAGACCCAGCCTTTGCAGCACAGTTCGCTACCATTGTGTCACCAGAGGACATGAAATAAAAGGTTTCCATGGGAAGCTACTGCATCCCTCTGCAGAGAGGAGTCTCCCACAAATGCTTTTATGTGAATCGGTTTTGTTCAATAAATATGAGAACGACAATTTTTCCCCCAGAAACACAAAACCCATAATTGTTGATAACTGTCTGCCTGAACTTCCCCTGTTCAATTGTGCCATGATCATGACACCTAGTATGGGACTGTACCTAGAGTCACGCAAAACAAGGTCCCTCCTGTCAGTGCATGTTTGACGGGCCTAACACAGCTATGGAGTGTATGTAACTTTGTACATATACACATTCAGGACTGGGGTGGCAGATTACATTGGACGTTCATTAGGGGCAACCTGGGGCAGGAGTAGTTGATGAGCGACCATGTGTTCAGTTCTAAGACCTACTGTGTAATACAGAGGAAGTCTGAGACACACGGCACCTTCCCACTGTGCTCACAGTTCTAAGACCTACTGTGTAATACAGAGGCATTCTGAGGAGACACACCACTGTGCTCACAGTTCTAAGACCTACTGTGTAATATAGAGGCATTCTGAGGAGACACACCACTGTGCTCACAGTTCTAAGACCTACTGTGTAATACAGAGGCATTCTGAGGAGACACACGGCACCCTCCCACTGTGCTCACAGTTGGACACCATCCATGAACACCAAAGAAAAGGTTGCCATTTTATTTTATGAAACTACCTTCCTTAGGACACCTTCCACGGATGCTGCCAATTGTTGTTTCTTAAGAGCATACTCCTCGTGCGCTGTACACTGTTCACTGAGACGGTCCACATGTTTCTGGATGCACCCCATCATCTCCTGGATACCTGTCACCTGAGAGCTGAACGGAACACGCCAGGAGTTAGTTTGCTTGACCTCGACCTAGAAGCCCTGACAAGAGGGGACATTCGAAACCAGATATGCTCTTTCATGTGCAGTGGGTTGGTCCAAGCTATTGCTTTAGGATAACGGAAGTTAAGTAGTTATCATCCTGGTACAGCAGGCAGCAAAGCCAGAGTGTGTTCCCTTGTTTCAAGTCAGTCCATCCTGAGGGAAGGATGAATTATGGCTTCAGTGACAGGTCTAATCTTTTCTAAAGGTTTACTTTTTAATATTTCTGTAAGGTACTTCAAGAATGTTACGGTAAATGGCACAGTATGTTTACCAAGTTTTCCTGGGGGTATCATTTAAAAGCTTCATTTATTTCAAGATGCTCTTTGAATAGGAATGTGAATCAGCCAATTAACAGAGCATTTGCTAACCCAATAGGGTAAAATATTTATATATTTTGTTCTCAGTGGTTATGAATGCTCAAGGCTATATTCACTAGATAAAAACCTAGTTATCACTAGCAATTAGGTATCAAACACACTCATCCATATTTCATGTCTCACATGATCATTTTTCTAACTTGCGTTGACGTAGGAGACAAAGGTGGCAGGAGGGCTCACAAAATGGCATGCCTTTCTAACCAGCTTTGAGTTGGACTCCAATTGCTTCCATCTGTCACAGGCTTCCTCACCATTTCCAAGATACATAAGCATGTTGGCAAAGCAAGACTACTATGCACACAGTGAACACTTCTAAATTGTTCAGCCTATTCCTAACACAGTACCTTCCCCCATCTTAGAAATACATCCCTCCGCTCATTTTCCTCCAAGTACTAGCAAAGGTTAGCCTGATAACTCTTTAATTATCCTGAGAGGTTTTGGGGGGAGGGGACCTGGGGTAATTTTTGTGCTTGTTGGTACGTTTGTTAGATCTTGGAGCTAGATCCAGATTTCAGGAATTTGACCTCAACAATTAATTTGAGTAAGTAAAAATAAATTAAAATAATAATAAAATAAGGACAAGCTCAGAAATAACTGAGGGGTGCAGTAATGTCACTGGAATGATTATAAGGATGCTTCCGAAGTGAGGCCCACTTGGATGTGTCCTATAGGTATATCGAGGGTCCCAGACAAGCATAATTGTGAAATATGATATGAAACCACTATGCAAAATACTGTTCCTGGTATGTAATGTCCCGGGAACATTCAGAACAAATAGTTTTATATCTAAATACTCATAATCAGTGAAGAAGATAATAAAAACATCAGGATATTTGTAGAAATAATTCTGACAGAAACCCACGCATTCTGTAAATAAAAAAGCCGTATCTTGGCAATATGAGTTACTTTGATTAAGATTTAGGCTAAGGTGTGATCTGCTAAGAAGGTCTGTCAAGTCCAGCTGTCTGATGAGCAGCACGATCCGAGTTTTCTAAAGCATGTTGAAATCTAGAGTGGGAAGTAGAGAAAGTGATTACGTAGCACCATGGAAAAACAGAGGAAAAGGTAACAGAAAGGATAGGTAGACACGGAGAGAGGAGAGAAAGTAAGAAGAAAATGCCATGGCAATTTGAAACTTATTGGTAAAATTTAGAAATATAAAGTAAATTTGAAAAAAGAACTGCATCAACCAAGATGAAGGATGATGACTTCTACTTCCGGGTCACTATGTGGCTTCCCACCCCCAGACCCAACATGTATCCTACATCCATTACAGTTGGGCATTCTTTCCCTACAACTATGAATTTTGAATCTGCTACTCTCTAGGGGGCAGCAATTGTCAGTAAACACGCCCAGCAATGAAGACACTAGTCACACTGCTCTTTGGTTCCCAGCCAGCTTTGTGTGTGCGTGTGTGTGTGTGTGTGTGTGTGTGTGTGTGTGTGTGCATGTGTGTGTGTGAGAGAGAGAGAGAGAGAGAGACAGAGACAGAGACAGGGACAGAGACAGAGAGAGAGTGTGTTTGTGTTTTATGGTGTGTACGAATTTACACGAATATAATGGTTTTAATTTTTCCCCCCAGTAACTTTTCCCATCACAGACTGACAGAAGCAATATTTGAACATTTGAGCCTGGGTATCTGATCTTTTAGGTCTTGAGTCAATTCTTTTTTTTTTTCTATCTTCCTGCATTTTTTTTCTGCGTGTGTAGCACACGGCATAGCACACAGTGGAGCATTTTCCGCCTGACTTTTTTTGGTCGACTGCTGCTGACTTGCATACAAATAGACTGACTGGTTGGCAAGCTTCTTCTGAAACTGGTCTTTACCTAAAAGCCATGTCTGCATGTAATCTGAAAAACGGTCACTAGGCGGACATACTGTCTTGTTCAATTTGCATATCTTCCAGCACAGAGAACACAAAGCAAGAAAACAAACCCAGATCAAGCACCGCTTCCATAAAACAGCACCTTCTGCAAAACCATAATTTTAATTTTGGTGGATCACTACCAATAAAATAGGATCTGTCTGTTTCTGATTTTGGTTTTCAGTCACCTCTGAGAGTCTCATTTGGGGATCTTGTGTTTCTTATCAGTCAGGGTGTCTCTTTCTTCTTTAAGGAGAAGGAGCTGGAGGCTTCACTTAGTCCTATAACCCATGTAGCCTTGAGCACACAGTCTCATAATAATGGAATATTAATGCTTTTTTTTTTTTAAATCGAAGACAGAGTCTCTGCTATCTGAGCCTGGCCTCAATCTTTCTATGCAACCTGGGGACCTTGAACTCTTGACCCTGCTGTCTCTGTCTCCTGAGCACTGGGATTACAGGTACAGGCCACCAGAGCTGGTGTATAGGAGGCTGGGAATCAAACTCAGAAGCAGAGCCTAACTGTTATGTGGCTAACTGGACACGGTGTCAAACTGCATTCTAAATCCGTTTATATTCACGGATTAGTGCTGCTCTCAGAGAGTCCGCCCTTTGCGGTGGGCAGTAGTCATGTAAAGACCTCTTCCTCAGTGTCAAAGGGCGAAGAATAGGGGACTGTGGAGTGAATGACCCTAAATGGGACGTTACACTCTCTAAAGCTCAGAGAACATAAACATGGCAGAAGGAATGCAGGAGCCAGAGGATGGAGAGGGCACTGTAAAATGGTGTCTTCAGGCCTGGCAAGGCTACCGCATTCATAAACTCTCCACGTAGCTGTGGGTACCTGCAGAAAACCTACATAATATTTGGCCATTGTGCAAGGCATAGAGGACTCTGAGGCCACACCTCTCACTGAGGGGTGATGCATAGTTATGGGGTTCTGGGGAAGGGTTTATCATTTTCTTCAGTGCTACAGCACAGTTTCTGATAAGTGGTCCATGTTCAGTAAAGAATTTCCTACTGATGCTCACGCAAGCAGCCAGAAGTATATTCAGTGGGTCACATTAAAAAAAAAAATCAAAGTAGGAGAGAGGGAAAGGGGTATTAGACACAGAGGAAGGGAGATGAGAGAGGGTAATGAGGGCAAAATGACAAAAATTTAATATACAATGTATGAAACTGTCAAAGAAGATAAAAATTTTAAAAAGGAGGGCTGGAGAGATGGCTCAAAGGTTAAAATCACTGACTGATCTTCCAAAGGTCCTGAGTTCAATTCCCAGCAACCACATGGTGGCTCACAACCATCTGTAATGAGATCTGATGCTCTCTTCTGGCCTGCAGGTGTACATGCAGGCAGAATACTGTATATATAATAAATAATAAAGAAAAAAAAATTTTAAAAAGGAAAAGAAAATAAAATACCTGAAATCAGAATTCTTTTAGCATCACAGTAATAGTATCCTACAGCTTGTAAATACACTCGTAGCCATTGTAGGCTGTCTAAGATGCCGAGTTTCTTTTTTGGTGTGTATGTGCGCTTACAGTTAGGTTCAGGCAATGTTAACATGGATAGTCTGGTTCAATATACACTTCCCTCGTCTAATAAAGCTTGATGCGGACAGTCTGAGCCGCCTGGCTCTGTCCCACTCCTATCTGCAGCACAGACTCAATCCTGGGGTGGAGAAGTTGCCCTGCTTTACCCAAGCTGGTGTCCTGTCCCATCCCGTTCTCCTCTCCCTCCCCTTCTCCTCCTCATCCTCAGAAAGCCACCTTCCTCTGATTGGGTGCTAATCTCTTCCACTTCTCATTCCCAGCAGGAATATAATGATAGCATTAATCCCATTCCTAATCCCAGGGCTACGCCCCCCTTTCAGGCTTCCTTAGCGAGACCCTGATCTGTAGATTACAAGCAGCCCAGATGCCATCATTTTCGTTTAGAACCTTCCATGCTGGTCCTGATTTCCAGTCCTTGAAAACACATCCGAGCAATTCCTTCAGTGGCTTAATAGTCATTGGCCTGATCAAAGGAAAACTATGGCTCCCCAATCTGCTAGCCATTCTTACACGAGTTGAAAATAAATGAAGATAATTTTGTCATTCACAAGGAACAAATGGCTATCACACTACAGCCATGTTTGACTAAGGGAGGGACAAGAATTGACGGTGACTATGGAGATCTGATTGACGCAAACTGTGGCGCCCTGTTACTATGTTCCCATTCTAAAGCACACTGCCTATGTGTAATGGGGAAGGAAGAGGGATGACCAAGGGGCTAATGATCTGTGGCCCTAGATCGCATTGGAAAGATTGATTGATCTTTGGATTTGCTCCGTGAGAATGGCTTTGTTGGTGCCTATCAGCAGTGCGAGCATGAGGCGCGTCAGATTATTCCTGATCTTGACTTTGGCGTTCCAGTATCACAGATGCTCAGACACGTCGGATTGAGAAGGCTTCTTCAGACATTCGTTAGAAGCTCCATCATGGGGGCATTTGAGCCTTTATTCATTAAGTCAATTGAGAGGAAGAGGGAATAAATGCTTGGTTGTTTTGTTTTTTTTTTTTTTCCTTCAGAGAGGACAGACATGTTGACTTTTGCTTCCGGAATAAACTGTTCTGTTTACTGTATGGAAGCAGTCACCCTGTCTTTGCATCTGTCACAAGTGGGGGCTGGGGGAGGGGGCAAATCCCCAAGTTAATGCATTCTAATGACTCATGCCAGAGCATGGCACGTTGCTCTCCACCCTTCCATAAATTACTACGGCAGCCCATCTGGAGCAGGAGCAGAGCCAGATGGTGAGCGCTTGACAGCTTACTCTGTCTCAGCAGAAGGGGTCAGTTGACCGCAGTTTTCTTTCCGTTTATGGTAAGTGCTGCTTGGAAGATGGAGTGGGGAGGGTCTCCTAGCTTTAGCTTGCTGCTCCCTTTAACTGAGACCTGGACAGCGTCCTTTCTTATTTGTAACTATCTTCATTAGGGGGAGATGAGTGCCATGTCTATTTTTTATCCTTACTTTGAAGAAGGGCTGTTTGTACTACAAATGTGAAAAGCATATCTTTACAGTATTTTTGATGATTTGTTATATATTTTGATACTTTTTCTCCACAACACACACACTTTGAACGTACATAGTAATGACTACATAGAAGGCAAGCAGGAAGTGAGGCTGGAGTTACAGGACTCCTGAGTTCTGGTCAGATGGATGACAGATTCATTGCTGTAAGAGCATAGGGACCAACCTATGTGTGCTGTATCGGGGATTCTACATGAACTCAGACATAGAGATGATATTTTTTCTCTTTGCAAAAGGAGGTTGAAAAATACGGCACCCTACAGCCACAGGGTTGTGGAGTCAGAGCAGAACAGCCAAGAATTTCACTAAACCATCTGCTAGCTTCCTGATTATACTTCCTCTTGCCACAAATCCTCCGGGAGAGAGCAAAGCAAACAAATAGTCAAAGAACAAATCCCACCCACACCGGGCAAGAGTGTAACTGTTTTCCAAACGAGCAAGGCAAAGCAAGCCTTGCTGAGCACCCTCAGCAATGATTAGAGAAACGCACTCCAGTTCAAATGAGGCGATCTGAAAATAAACCTACCCAAAGCCAAGTGAGGTAAAGGGAAAACCATCCCTCAAAATGAAGGAGCAGGAGACCCTGTAACACACAAGCACCCGACCCTAGAGAAGGAGCTCTCTGCAACCAGTGGCTGTGGAGAGAGGGATAAGCCCCCTCATAGGTTCTCCAGTCCCAAGTGGGCATCCCTAAATGCATGTACATATATGTAAACACTGAATGGAGTCAGTAGGTTGTTTGTATGAGTGTCTGTCTGTCTTTATGGTGTATATGTATATGTATATATACATGTAATAATAATTATAGAAGAATAGGTCATGAACTTGATAGGCAATGGTGGGGTATAAGGAAGGAGCTGGGAGGGAGTAGAAGGAAGGGGTGGGTGGAGATGACGTAGATATAGTACTCATGAAAGAAATTCTCAAAAAAATTAAAGGAAACTCCAAAACAAAACAAAATACTCAGAAATAAAACAAAATGGGATTCAAAAAGAATTGATCAGAAACCCCAGAAATGGGAGTAACAGTTACTACAACTAAGAAAAAAATCAATGAATGAAAACAAAGGGGGAAACTAACAAAAGAGAAAGGCAGCCAGAGGGACCACTGAGAATACCATACAGAGCATCAGAGACACGGGAGAGGCAAAGGCAGTCAGAGGGACCACTGAGGACGCCATACAGAGCATCAGAGGCACGGGAGAGGCAAAGGCAGCCCTACAGACAGACTGATAGACCCTGGCAGACTTCCAACAGGAGAGGGAAACAAGAATCGTATGAAAGCAACATTCAAAAGGATGATTGTTGAAAGTTATTATAACTTAGGATGACACAGCAAGAGATAATCAGATAAATACAGATATTTAAGATCATTTGGAAAATATCAAGCTGCACTTTAATGTACCTCTTTCCAGTAAGCTTTCATTTTGTATTTCCCCACCAGCACAGTTAGGATTGCAGTGTATGAAATCTGAGGCTTGATTTTACCTATTTACGTGACTCTATCATTACACAATCTTCCCTGAATTCATTTTTATATGGGTTGAGATTGTGCTGTTACATGTTTTGCCCTGACACTGGCCAAATGCTTTCCTACTTAAGGGAAATACTGGGGTTATCTTTGGATTGGCATTATTCTGGCCAGCATTGCGCTGAGCACCTCATTCCTTAGTGTGTCTGCTCACAGCCCTTTCTCTACCTTTCCTGACCTTCGAGTCAGCCTTCTTCTGCTGTCTCTGCTCTTTCCAAGCCTCTTACCCACCGGGATTCAGGCAACTTCACATCACATCATAAGAAAGTAAATTTGCATTAGAGTGACTAACATAGATATTTGATTAAGAAATAAATTGATAGATACTCCTTTAATGCAGCGTAAGCTTTGCAATACACTCCATACTAAGAGTTTCAGAATGAAAAAAAAGGCCATCCACCTTAACAGTGTTTGCTAAGTGTTAACAGGGTGAGACTGCAAAGGTACCATTCAGTCAGCATCTGAAACAAGCAGCTTATTACAGACACGAGGGTATCTGAAGAGCAGCTAAGTTCAAACTGACCTAAGACCTCAACTACGTAATTTCCAAGATTTTAGTATCTGACATTTACCACCTAACTATGTCATCCAACTCCATTAAAACCAGTTATCTTGTTGATGCTGTTTGTTTGGTTTGGTTTTGTTTTTTGAGACAGGGTTTCTCTGTGCAGCCCTGGCTGTCCTGGAACTTGTTCTTTAGGCCAGGCTGGCCTCGAACTCAGAAAGATCCACCTGCTTCTGCCTCCTGAGTGCTGGGTTTAAAGGTGTGTGCCACCACATCCAGCCCCAAACAAGTTATTTTTAAATTCTGAAGTGCTTGGTAAGTGCTGTTACAGGATGCAACCACAAACAAATCTCTTAGGCAAAAGAAAGTGGCTCCTATTTTCTTGGGGAGCTGGCATGGCTTTTGTTTTCCCATTTAAGGTTAAAACAAAAGTATTTTTTACTATGATGCAACTTTTCTTTGATGTCACACCTGCTCCAAACAGCTCAAGCTACCTATTATGTCCGTGTCAAGAGAGGAAGCTGAGAGTCTTCCCAGGTGGGTTGTCATCCTGGGACTGGGTGACACAGACACACATGAGAGGACTAAGGAGTGATGGGGAGCAGGAGGGTGAGGAGGGAACAAAAGGGGTAGACATGAGAACTGCAAAGGGATATGAAGTACTGTGCCGCGGCTGTGCCGCGGCTGTGTCGCAGCTGTGCCGTGGCTGTGCCATGGCTCTGCCGCAGCTGTGCCGTGGCTATGCCGTAGCTGACCGTTCTGGTCATCTTGGCCTGAAGATAAACTCATCCTGCAGTTCCTTCTCTTGGACTCCTTCACTCAGCCTGCTCTGGCCCCTGTTCAGAATTATGTCTGCTTTCTCTGAAGCACTATGTACAATGGCCTCTGTCCCCAGGGGTCCCGTTTTGCTAACGCACATACACTTCATGTGTGTCTTCTTGACTGGATGCCAGTAGGTTTTTGCAGTTCTGAGACGGGTTGATGTATCTCTGCTTGGCCTTGAGGTCACGGCCATTTTCCACACATTCAGTCAGTTTTGAAAACAAACCCAAAGAAAACTACAGGGAAAGTGAAGCCTACGCTGAAGCTAGAGAGAAAGAGAGAGAGAGAGAGAGAGAGAGAGAGAGAGAGAGAGAGAGACAGACAGAGAAATGAAATTCCTCTTGAACATACTGGAACAAAAGAAAGTCCATGACAATGAAGCAACCCGCTTCCTCGCCGTCAGCACAAGTTGAGCTGAAAGAGGAGAAAGACCAATAGCTAGCCATGGAACAGAACAACTCAGACAAGCAACCCAGCCCTCCGCCTCCTACAGCATAGTCTACAGCAAGTTGTTGAACATCTCTGTGCCCAGGTCCTATTCTGCAAAATAGGGGCAATGATGGATCAGTGTACACCCTAGAGGGTGATCCCAAAGTCCATCAAGAGCTATGTAAAGGAGAGTATTTCCTCGGATTCCTGATGAGCCTGTAACATAGTTCCACCCAGTTCCAGCCGTATTTCCTACTCTCCTGCTCCTGTTGCCCACCTCTCCTCCAGTCCCACTGTCCTTTCTGGTTCAGCGCTGTGTTCTTTGTGGGGTCCACTTAGGTCCCAGGGAATGCATGGGAACTCTTCTAAGTCAGTCCTCCCTTGATCCCAGAGCCTGAAACAGTTCCGGCCACATAGACTTTCTCTACCACATTCCACACAGTAGGCTCCTGCTCCAAAGGACAGCTCACTTACAGATTGATTTGTTGGTTGGCTCTCCCCACTGGAATGCAAAGAGCCTGGGGACAGACATGACATTAGATGCTTGGGATCACCTGCTTAACAAAACATTGAATGTGATTTTGGAATGGAGAAATGAAGAAAAGGCCCGAGTTCTGGCCAAAGTTCATTAACATCTGTAGCACCAACCAAGACAGCACCAGCAGTGTAAACAAAAACTGTGGGAAGATAAGCATAATCTTGATTAACTCTTAGTTTTTCACACACTCTGGGAAATATTAAGAATGAAAATTCATGTGAAGAATTTATATGAGGGAAGTCACATGCATTGGATTGAAGCAGATAATAAAGTTACACAGAAGCAAAATATTCAGCTAAGATGAAACTGATATGTTTAGCCATGATAAGATAGAATGAAAAGTGGTACCCTCCTTCATGCAGGGCTAGAAACGGAGCTAATAGATGCTCGCAGCATATGGCTCCTAAATGAAATTTTAACAAGCAAGAAAGGCAAATGAATGTTTCACAAAGTAGCCTGGTCCTGCTGTGCATTTCAGGTCTTGAGCTCTGAAGTTGGAGCTGTGCTTGGAGAAAGAGATGGCGATCGTTGCTCTTACTCATCATTGCCACTTAGATTTCAGACCCAGCACTTCCAACCACCCCAGCGTCCTGTGCCTTAACACCAAACAGTGCGTGGTAGCAGGCCACCTTTGGTTAAGAATGATGCCAAGCAAAACCCAGGAAGAGATGAAGGGGTCCAGAAGCCAAGAGCTTTCAGCCTGACTGTGATTCTCAAATTGGTTACTATCACAGTCTATTGAAGTTAATTTGTATCATAATTTCATGCAAAGGAATGCATGAAAATGTCCCTTGCTTGTGTGACAGATGTTACCATCTGAAAAGATAAAAGCCACTCAATGATCAGAATTGTCGTTAGATTGTAGGTCAGATGTAGAAGAATCAAGGAAATATGGGCATTACTACTATTTATTCTGTGAGGCTGCTTGAAGTTCAAGCCTAGTGATGCCAGGATAGAAAAACAGTGTGACTCTGTCCCTCATTCTTTATAGAAGAGTAATGACAAACATCTCAATTCACCCAGAATACTTAATTTCAAATAAACATTGCCAGGTCCAAAAGAAACTCAGGACAAATGGCTCACAGAGGTGTCCGTTAGCACATCAAGGCACATGCTGGCCTCCAGGCTCCCAGGGTACCTGAGGCTCCTCAGCGCCTCTCACCCAACCCTGCCCCAAACCTCTCCAGCTCATGGTTTCTCTTCAGCCAGCCTGATTCCTGTATCACCTGTCATTTCAGCCAAGTGCTCTCTTGTTCCTTCCTCAGTCTTCTTTGCTTCCTCTCTCTTGCTCTCTCACTCTCCTATCCCTGTCCTCTCATGGCCCAGTCCAGTTTGCTGATCATGTTTAGTCCGCTGCTTCTCTCCCTGCTCTGGACTCTTCCAGATGCCGCTGGCTCTACTCTTCCTCACGTCTACAATAAAAACTTTCTCCTCAACCATGCTTGGAGTTGTCATGTTCTCACTTCATTCAAATGTAAGCTTCCGAGTTTGGGTTTTTTTTCCTATTATTAACAAGAAAAATATTAACTAATAGGGACTCTGAAAGTCCTACCTGCTAATATTCCAATTTTAAATTCTACCTTTGTTATTGGAAGAGAAATACTTAACTCCTCTAATTCAACCATGCCTTCCTGTTTAATCTAAATAAGTACCACTATTTGGAATGTCTCACCCTGCTGTGATCATTTGACACAATCATGTGGCTCTTTGTACAGACTTTTAAACCTAAAGTAATTAGGTATTGGGTGTTTTCTATGTGCAAGGAGTGGTGTTGCATTATTTAATCACAAATATTAAATGAGAATTTCAATTTGATGGAGGAGGACAGAGAATCAGATTTAGGGTTAAAAGTCACAGCGCTATTCTGGAACTCTCAATGCACACAGTCAAATTCCTTGGACGTGGAAGCAAATGTCATTCGATCGATTATATTTTGGAATGTTTGCTAACAGGAACCTTGGTGTTTTGTGACCTGGTGGCACCGCTGGCATCTCACAGTCTAGGAACCCACTGTGATATTTCATATAGACACTTAGACAAGTTCAAATGTCTTTTTGCTGTCCTTGCTGCCATTATAACCTCTACCTTCACTGCAGAGTAGCTGTGGCAGGAAAGTTCCTTCTTGGAAAACTTCTCTTCTTTCCTTTGATGGGAATTTGGTGTCTGGAGATGGATCAGATGAAGAAACAAGATAGAATGTACGGGATTGAGGTCAGCAGCCACACTGTCCTCTGGTTTGCAAGGGAAATTCTAATGTGCTTGTAATTTGATTTTTTAATGAATTTCTATTTTGCATCAACTTTCTGAATCAAAAATGTACTTTGCCAAGAAACAATTTCCCTTTCCTTCCAGGTCCCCCCCACCACCAAATCGAAGTGACATTGATTTGCAAAATTATGAAATCTTGAGGCAAGCAGTATCAAAATGGTACTATTTTGAAGCAAATTAATACTTCTGAGATGCTGACAGACACTCTATTTTTTAAATCAAATTAGTTAGTTATTAATTTAATTTTCTTGCAACAGTTCTAATTACTTTATTTTATTTTTTCCATTAAGAGCCAAACTGCCTCTTGAAAAGACAAAATGATAGACTCCTCTTTGGAAAAGGAGGTGAGTATAAAAATCAAGACCAGAAAGAACATGGAGACAAAAGAACTGGACTAGATGATCAAATAAATATGTAAGCTGTATAAAAGCAGAAGGGGAGGAGAAGGGAGATGAGTGGGGGAGAGAGAGGAAATAAAAGCTTTTCAATCGAAACTTTAGCTATCAAAAATCAAAGCATTTCAGCATAGAGCAAACAGGATACAGTTTACCAGTAAAAACTTGTGACCACCTTTCTGTCTCTTTCTATCTCTGAGCCTGAAGCTGAACAAAAAACTCAGTTTCTGGGTAAGAAGCCGGAATTAAACTTCTCATTGGGCCTTAAGCGGCTAAAAGAAGACAAATGTGTGACCCGGAGAAGGGAAGCAAAAACACAAGGCTTGGATGGCACCAGCTGAATAAGAGGGTGGGGATCGGACGTAGAGAAGCCCAGCATCTAGGATTTGTGAGACAGAGTACTGGGTAGGAAGCAGCAACCTAAACCAGAACTCCAGGGATCAGGGAAGGTGGGGGAGGGGGCTTTGGCTGCATCCTCATTTGCACACACATGGGGACTCTCCGTGTGGCCAGATAGAACAACACAGACAGACTGACCAGGAGAATAACATTGGCCAGGGCTGTGAGATTCAGTGATGATGACAGGTCTCACCACGTACTCCAGTCATCATATGACCTGGTCCAACATCCACCAAGTATCTCGGATCTTATAGACAGACAGTCGTCTGCCTGGCTCAAGATATTTGGAAGGAGCAGACATGGATCAGGAGGGTAAGGGAGGGAGCAGCTGCAGTAGGCACATGGGTCCACACCGGGTACGCCTGGGCCCTCTCAGTCTAATGGAAAATAGCTTGACCTGGCATCTGGCTCAACACCTAAGTCAAGAGACGCAGCAGCTAGAGTTGCTGGTAGTTGTCCACAGAGCAGAAGCGTTTGTCCTTGTTGTGGCCTTCAGTGTTTGGCTCTTTCTGGGAGACCTTGGATTATTTCTATTCTCAGGTTTGCATGGTTCCATAGCAACCATCTAAGTACCCGAAGCAAATGTCTCTGTCCAGTTCAGATCGTCTTCTGGAAAGAAAATTCTTTATGCCTAGACATCCATGGCCATACTTTAAACACATCTAACAGAGTGAAATGGGGCTCAAAGGAAATAAAACCGTGTTTACCACATTCCACCTACTTCATTCCTCAAATTGTATTTTTTGAGTTTCAAGGAAATTATAGAAAACTACGGCAAATGAGACCCGGGGTTTAACCTTCTTGGACAGACCTATTTCATCTCTTTCTGTTAAGCGTAAGTGCTGCTGATTAAACGTAAATGCAATCTTCCTGGCTGATACTTGCTCCAGGAACTGCGGTCACCTTCCTATCTTCAAGTCTCCCCCTTCCCACACGCCCTCTCTTTCTCTTTCCCACTGCTCCCCTGTCTCCTTCATGCCCAGCCACTCCTCAGCCCAGCCTGGTGCACCCACTGAACATGCTCGTGGAAGTCAATGATTCTGGCACCTTGCCCAAGAGCATGGGCACTTGGATTCCAAAGCTCCCTCTGTCACAAACTGGCTCTGTGATCCAGTTTGCCAGTCACTTGAGCTCTCTGTATCACAGTTACCCTGCCTGTGGAAGGAAAACATTCTTAGTATGTGTTTCGTAGAGTCACTGTGTGGATTAATGAGATAATGTCCCCAAAGCCCTTGGCACAGTGCCTGGCACAGAACAGGCTCTCACTAAATGTGAGCTTTTGGTATTAATAGTTACCTTTTATTTGGGGTTTTGTTCAGTGAAATAGCCAAGTAAAAAGGAAATGAGAATTCTGATAGATTTAGTTGTTGTTTGTTTGTGTGTTTGTTTTCTAGAAAGAGAAAACAGAGCAATAGAGAAGGCTCATGAACTGAGGGAGGGAGAAGCTGAAAGAGGGAGGAGAGACTGGGGGAGGAAGGAGAAGCTAAGGGAGGAAGGAGGAGCATGGAGAGGGCAGGATGTGGAAAGCTTGCCGAGCAAAGCTCCTCCCTTGCTTCTCCCTCTTCTCAGACACACACAGACACAAAGCTTCAGCATCTTTAAGTCCTCATGCTCTGACCCCTGGCTTCACTTCAGGGTGAGCAACGCTGTGCTCAGAATCACCGTAGGCATAATTCAATAGAACCTTTAAAGCCACATCATAATGCAGCCTAACATCAGAAGGGGGGGGGGCAAAACACAGAAAAACCTTGTGCAACTTATTTTCCTACCAGGTTGTAGAAACCGAAAAAGCTCATTAGGCTGGGGGATAAAGCAGACTTTCCTCACCTGCAGGAGTCAGCTTGGCTGATTAAGGTCCGTCCCTTCTGCAGAGCAGCAGCGGTGGAGTCTTTAATTTCTCTGTGTAATTCCTCATGCCTCGCTGCCAAGACAGGCAGGCTTAAACCCTCTGATTTAAGGAGCTTAAGGTAAGCTTCGACTTTTCCAAGTACATCAAATGCCTGCCAAAAAAAACATACTTTCATTTTCTGCTTTTCTAGTTTAAAACTCGGCATCAATGTGTGCACAGAACGCTGGCGTTTAAAGCTGGCCATTGAACTTAGTAGTTTGAGTGTAGCAACAAAAAAAATCTTAGTTCTGGGAAACAGCTGTGCAGTCCCCGCTTAGGGAAACATACAGCTTAGTTCAACATAAATAAATATAAACACTATAAAAGTACCAAGATAGCTTATACTGAGAAGATACCTGTACAACACAGGTAGACATGGTTGGAATTCAGAATCAGACAGATATTTTGCATATTTTACACACGTAACGGGTGAGCTATTAAAAACGTGTGTCCTTTCATGGCCTGAATATCTCTGTAATAAGTCTTAAAGGGAAACTTCCTAATGAGCCTGAAGCACTTAAAGGGAGACACCCACTATGCAAACAACCTAGAAGCAATAAAAGGAAAAGATAGACAAGATAACAAGAACAATAATGGAAGATTGTAATTTTTAAAAGAGATAAAGTAGAATATAATCTTAGGAGGTATCCTGACAGCCCATTTATGACCTCTGGCCTAGAGAGAAGATAAGTAAACTGAGTCAAAGAAAAGCTGAACATCAGAATTCTTCCCTTTGGTGCTATTAGGGGAACCACCCAGCAGAATGTTCCATACCACTCCAAGGAACAGTCCTAGCACAAAAAGACCATGGTGCCATGGAGTACCAGGTGGTCCTGCAGAAGCCTTGAAGTCTAGCCTTTCCAGTTTGCTAAGTAGGAAGCCGCTGAGGTTGACAGGAGCTCATGTGAACAGAGCAGAAATTCCCCACAGAGGACTGCCAGGGAGGATCCCAGACTATCCGAAACAAGAACAGGAGGACTAGGGGATACCAGAGGGAGGCAGGGAAGTGTGGCTGGGTTAATTCTCATAGCAGACATTTGAAGGCTTCAGCAGTGGAATAGGGAAGGATGGAGCACATGCCCCTGCATTCAGCTTACTGTCTTAGGGAAGCAACGCGAATGGCCAAATTCAAACTGGACAGAACTGGAATCTACGGAAACCTCTCAAATGCTCTTATATGTTGAGATTCTCTTCTACCTCCAACGTCCTCATGTCTTCCAGGTTTGCCATCTCTAGTCACTTAAGCCTTGTAGAGAAACTTTGATACCCAAGGATCCTTTCTTACTTGACCATGTTTCTCTTGAGGTTGGAGACAAAGCAAAGTGCAGGCATACACTGACATTAGTAAAGATGGCTGCGTGACTTTCTGGGTCCTTCTATGTCTCGCTGAAGCATCGCTGAGGAACAAGCACTGTTTCTGGGATCTCACTTTTAATTTTTAAATTTGGGGTTTCTTATTTAGAATAAAAATGGAGCTTCTTGTCAGTTGAGGGTAAGATTTAAAACCAATGCCTAAAGCAAACTTCTGGCATAGCTAAAATTATCTTGGATTCCCTTGAATCCCACTTAAAGTTTAAGGTTGGTGAATTGTTGCATGTTATGTTTATACTTTTCATTGACAAACTCCAAGCTCCCTTTTTTTAAAAAGAAAAGAAAGAAAAAGAAAAAAAAAGAAGTCTTAGTATCCTTCTAAGACTAGAGGAGGGATGGAATGGAGAATTCAAGGTACGTTTTCTTGGTTACAAATCTAACCCCATTCTGTTTGAATAATGAGCCATGCCATGCTCATTGCTGATTGAACATTAAAGAGAAAAAATGAAAGCAACTAAGAATGAGGGCGGATGTGCAGAAAGTACCCACACATGCTTAGCTGCTAGTCTAGATCCTGATCACTCAAACACATCTTTAAACAAGTCTCCTAGAAGAGCAAGGCCACCTGTCGCCTGCCTTCCATCCCGTGGAGATTTCTTCTGTGACCCTACACCAGCAGCTGCCTCTCTCAGACCTTGGCCATGGCCTCATTTTCAAAGGAGTTAGAAGCTAAAACGGCAAGGCTGTTATAGATGTGTGTGCAATGTCACTGTCCTCTAATCATGACATCCCAAAACAATGAAGATAAATTGAAGGGCCAAACAATCACAAGAAGTAGGAGCCATATATAGGCAAATATATAATATTTAAATATATAGGCAAATATATAATATATGATATTTAAATATTCAAACATAATTACATATACTATATAATATTATATATAATATAGTAAGGGTCATATATGGGCAAAGGCAACTTGGAAACAATTGAGCCAAATTTTCTTCCATATTCTTTTCTCAAACAGATCAAATATTAGGGATATACTTCCCGATTTTCTCTACATAATAAAGCAAGTAATAAAACGATGACAATATAAAGGAGATGGCAGGTTCCTTCTTTCATTAGCTCATCACAAACCCGTGCAGAACACCCATGAGTGAGGTGAGAGGGATCACATAACGGAGTTCATTACTTAGGATTCGAGTTCACTTTTTGTTGTCCTAGTAAAACACCAAGACCAAAAGCAAACTCGGGAGGAAAGGGTTTACGGCATCTTAGAGACTAAAGTCCATCACTGACGGAAGCCAGGACAGGAGCTCAAGGTAGGGACAGAATCAGAGACCACAGAAGAGCATAGCTATTGGCTTTCCTAGTTATACACCCAGGGTCACCTGCCCATGGACAGCACTGCCCACAGTGGCCTTGGTCCTCCATAGCAACCATTAACCAAGAAAATGTCCAACAGACATGTGTGCGGGCTACTCTGATGGAGGCCATGCTTCCACGAATGCTCCCTCTTTCCAGATGCCTCTAGTTGTGCCAAGTTGGCAAAACCAACCAGCACACTTCGTTTTAAGCATCACTGGGGGACAGTTCTGTAGATACAAACAGAAGAACTAAACCTTTGGGCTTTAAAAGAATTCTTCTTTCAAAATTATACTCTCTGCAATGGACTGAATTAGATAGAAAATCCCCTTCTCACACTCCCGTGTAGAATTCGATGAGGAATCCATGTGCCACTTCCAAAAATGACCTAAGCGCCATCGCTCTCATCCCACTCATCCCAAACTAGAAGAGATTCCTTTGCTATGTACCCTATCCGTAGGGAACTTGATATCCTGGATCTCTTTGCTGCAATCACAGCGCAGAAGGTCTGTGAGAGAACACTGTGAGCCTCATACGGATGATTGGAATTCAAGTGTCCTCTCCCTTCTCTCTTCTTTCCACAGCCCCCTGTTTCTTCAAGCCTTATATGTCCGGGGCAAATCAAGTTTTTATGACTATACTGGGAGGAAAAGATAAAAGCGCAAGGGCCGTATTTTCTCCTGCTGGATCCTAGCTCATCTGAAGCATCTTAGTCCCCCACATTTGCAGGAGACAGGTCAGCTCCTTGGAGCCCTAATTTGGAAAAGATTAAGGAACTGCTTGGCTTTTGTTCTTAAAGGGGCCAATAGAAAAAACCTTTCCTGTTCCTTTTGTTAAGCGCAGATCCAAGGTCAGTCAACTGCACCAAATCAAACACAGATGGTATCAGAGAAGGGTGTGTTTTATTCTTTTATTTATTTAAAAAAAAAAGACTCATGAGTCATCCGGCATAACTCTGCTGCCATGCTGGTTCACAAAGATGCTGGATAAATAACAGTGTCAGATTTTTGACTAATAAATTTGGAAAGAGTCAATATTAGATAACAACAAAATCACACACCCTGAACAATGACCAAGGACACAAAACTCAACATGGCTTCTGACCAGGGCCTCTGCTCCCACCTCCTTTGGAGGGTCAGGAACCCTCTAGGTTGCTTATACAAGGACACAGGTCTTCACTTTCTGATCTTAAATATCACCAAAGACAAGTGCTGGTGGCTCAGGATGGACAACCCATTCGTCATTCAGAACGCGGCTGAAGGTGCTCCAGCTTGCAAAGCTATGAAGACCAGGAGTTGGAGGAAGATGAATTTCAGGTCCTTCTTTCCCATGTCTCCCACTACCCCCATCCGTTCCTTGCTTCTCAAAGTTATTTCGCCGCCCCACCCCTATCCCTTCCAGTCGCAGGGTAGATGAGTGGTCCTAAAAAGCTGTTTTTAAAGCCATTTGTTGCTCGGAAGGTTTTCCTCACATGTTGAAAAATGCTGGAAAAGCAGCTTTGGATTGAATGTGGGCATCAGCAGCGCTTTATCAATAAGGGAACGAAGGAAGTGTACACACTAACATCTCAGTCTTCCTGAGGCAAATTCACCTCACAAAGGAAATGAGACTCATGAAGCAGAACTTTAGGCTTCTTGGGTCTGTTCACCATTTTTTTTCTTTTCTCTTAACTGACTTGAGATTTTAAGATGATCTTTGTCCTATTAATATGGGGAATCATGCATGAATCATTTCTACTTTCATCCCCTGAAGAAATATCTGTGACATCTGTGAACAGTAGACTCAACTGTGTGCTGAGGATGAGATTTGCCACATTAGGGGGCCAAAGCAACATGAAACGCTTATGGATTGGGAGAACAATGGCTAGCTCTCAGCAAGCACTTAGCTACGCTGTGCACTAACTTAGTTAGGTGGCCTGGTGATCCTGTAAGGACACAGAACTATGATTTCTATTTTACAAATAAAGATGTCAGGTGCAGGGGGACATTAACTAAATGTCCAGGCCATGCGGTTAAGAAATGCGTCAGGTCAGAATCATGCCCAGCTTGACTCCAAAACCCACTATGTTACTATCGCAGTCACACTGACAAATATTTCTCAATTTCTCCTTGAGGCCCCCCAGTCTATTTTATATTCCAGCTACACCCTTAAAAGCCTATCCGATTTATCGCCAATCCTAAAAAATTATGGAAAAATATTCCCTGAAATAAATGGGGATCATTAGACTTATTTTTGAAGAGAAAACTCAAGTTCAAAAACTCGGATAATGTGCCATAGAACCAGCTGTTGATTCATTCATGCAACATAAAAATTTTGAACACTAGGTGGCATACCAAGATGATTTAGACGACCTCTCTCTTGAACCACAGGTTAATAAACAGTGAACGCTGCCTGGAGACTTTGGAGGGGTGATACACGTGGTATTCTGTTTTATGAAACCTCACTCAGCTTCTCAGGCATGACACAGAAGCTGCACTGGGTATTGGTGCTCCTTGGGTTTTGCAGTAAGATTTCCCTTTCAAACTGAGCTTATCCCAAATACTTTGGATCAATATAATCTCTTAAGAACAACACAAGACAGTTTTCTTTGTTGTATGATCTTTTTTTCCTAGGGGGATGGGAACAAATGTCTCCTTGTGCTATATAGGACAGACTAAAGTAGAATTCTCTCAAGGTCCAACATGGGAGACCAATGAATTAGTTTGGCTTGCTTACAGAACACGGGCTACGGGTTACTTATAGGAGCATGGGTGACCACAGAGAAGCCATGTCAATGGCAACCTTCCTATACCTTCAGAGAGGAAGTCTTTTTCCCTTCACTTAATTTGCTGCACACAAAATAACCACTCGCTCCCTTCAGACTATAAGGCTGTGTGCATTTAAAGAAAAAAATAGATAGGAAGGGACAGGAAGCCATGGTTAGAACCTCAGGTGAGGGACTAGTGAGGCTTCTCTTCTCCTGTGAGAGAGTATCAATCACCAAGAGGCCCTGTCTTGAAGGTGTCTTACAAGCAGCCTCAGCTGCTCTAATGAGGGTGAGAGCTATGCTCAGAGGGGCCTCGTCTCCAACAGAGCAGTAGTCCTGTAGTTTGTATTGTGTTCTCGATGATTCAAACCTTTATCTAAAAGGCCCTATTCTAAGTGCTTGGGTAAATACGAAGTGAGGTAGACATATTTCTTAGTTTAATTAGGCAATGAAAAATATATTTGCCAAGAAGTGACTCTACCACAAGGCTGAATTTGTTCACTGCCAAAAGATATAGGACGTACACATGGAAGGACACCCAGTGAATACAGTCATGAGGTAAAGGTCCACTGATGAGTTTCCTAGAAAGTGCTTACTCATGAGCGAGAGTCAAACTGAATGCCTCCTTTTCTATTTGCAGTACTGGAGGTCGAACCCAGAACCCTACAGACACCAGACAAACACCCTACTACTGAGCGATATGACCCCCAAATTGAACATCTTGACTACCAGACCTTGAAGCCTGAATCAGGTTTAGGCTCTTGCGCTGAAGGATACTAACATCCCTTATTTTCCATCATATATTTCATGCTTCTGTACTAATAATTTAGCCATCTTCGTTGAGTATTTACTGAGGTTTAAACAATCTGTCTGATCTCCGAGCTTTAAAATAAAAGGTCCTGAACTCCACAGTCATCATTCTATCGGGGGGCAGAAGGAAGGTAGATTAAATGAAGATGTCATCATCAGTTTCTGTGGTGAGATTTGACTTATCATAATCTCTTTTCAAGTTCTTAATTATTTCTTCTTATGTATTATATAGCAAATGATAAATAATAGCAACAACTACATATACAGTAGATAATACATAACATATACAGTAAACACTATATATTTATTGTAAATCACACGCACAAACACACGCTCCTGAGCATGGTGTCCACACTCCTCCCTGTGCCCCTGGCTACCTCTCCTGTATCTCCCTTAACGCTGGTCTTCTCCCACGCTCCTCAGACAATGACTTATCCGACATTTCCCATACTGCCTGACTCTGAATCTCTCCACGTTTGCCCCTCCCTTTGTGTGTCACCTTCCCAACTGCACTCAGTGGTATGGGGACACATTTGCCCTGGCCAGGCTCTGCTCAGGGCTCCACTCAGTACTGGGCTTAACCCCTCATGACTGTCCTACAGTATATCACTCTGTCTTATAACACCCATGAGAGTCTAGTGCCTGGGACCACACCTGCCACTAGCTTTACTCAAGTACCTATCCAACACAGATCAATAGCAGGAATGCAGCATGCTATCGGTGTAAGAAGCTTGGTGGGAAAGCCGCCATTCCAGTTGTTTCTAGGAGAAAAGAAGTGATTTCTAAAAAGAGGAATCCAAGGGAGTGGAGACTTGGATTGGTGGTTAAGAGCCTGCGCTCCTAACAGAGGACCAGATTTTGGTTTCCAGGTACCCATGTCACAGACACTTGTAACTCCAGCTAAAAGGTATTTGACTGCCCTTTCTGGCCTCTGCAGGTACCTGTACACACACACACACACACACACACACACACACACACACACACACACACACTTACTTAAATCTTTTTAAAGGAGGACACTGACATAGAGTGCTCAAGAATCGTACAACTGACAGTAACTTTAAAACGTTTTTCTAACAACCAGTTTAATTTCCAGATTTCATTTACACCATTTTAAGAAATTCCTTCTCAATAACATTCTTTTAGGTTTTCTATCTGGGCATGTTTCCTCTTTCAATCTGTTCAATAATTAGACCGTTGTAATTGTCTTCCACCAATGTGCTTAAAATACATTTATTTTTAAATGGTGAAATGAGGAATAAATACGTAAATGGGAAGAAACGTATAGCAAATGCCATGCTTAATTATTTTGTTTTCATGTCAGACAGAGATGTGGCTCCAGGCATTACTGCCTTGTGTTTTGAAAAGCAACCACACCTTCTAAAGACACTACATTTGCAACGGTGACTGATGGCAGAAGCATGGAAGCCATGCCATTACGCTTCATATGAGAACTTATTTGCTTCTTTGAATGTCCCAAATTTAGTTCACCTTTGTATCCATAGTGACCATCTGAAGGTCAGGCCATGCTCATAAGATGGATTTGGCCTTAGTCTTTCCTGCTTGCTTCCCCCAAAGAAATCACGCACCAGGAAACAGACGGCACAGGCCTGAACCTTGACAACCCTAGGGCCGTATCTGACAGATTTGGGTTCAGTCATGACTGTTGCATAAATCAAAAGATCATGCTGTTCTGATCTTGGAACACACTGGATATTCATACCTGCTCCATCCGGTCAGAATCTCCAATGACTACTACCTCTTAGATGGTCTATAGATATTAACAATTTTCCATGAAAATGGTGGAAATATAACACACATGTTAACCTGCAATTGGGAAGGATGGGAACTTGGAGGGATCAAGGTATGTTCCGTAACAGATGTTTGCTTGCATGTCAGGCAATGAGAGTACTATTCAGAGCGGCATCAGAGGGAGGAACTCTCCTCCAGTCAACTATTTCTCACCATAACCACGAAAATTGCCAGTAAATTAATGGCTGAATGAGTCAACAAATTGGTTCACCAAGTACAGTCGGGAACTTTGAAAAAAAAAAGCATGTCAATTGTTTAAGTGGCGCGGTTCTTTGCCTGGGTTTTAGAGGCTGGACAAATACAGTATCAATCCTAAGGCCCATGTCCCAATATTGCCACCTGCTACTGAGCCCAGATTCAAAAAGCTATCCCTCTAGAACAACACATTGCTCACAGTTTTCCTGCTTGAGAAACAGATTCATGCATTTGGAGTGATTGTCCCCAACTCCCAGGCAAATTACAAGGTATCAGTTGGGTTCCTGGAGCCATGAGGCAATGGCATTGGGGCAACTGTTCTCAGAGTGGACAGACAGGTGATTCTTACAGTTTCCTAGAAAAACTTTTTTTACAGTAGAAAAGCTACACTGATCGATTTTCTGCACGGTTTGCTCTATGTCGTATCCTTTGGATTTAGAATGGTGCCTATCACATAGAAGTTGTTCAATAAATATTCACTAAACAAGTGAATATCTAAAGATGAAGGCAATTATTGCCATATTGTACTGCTTACTTGGTGACTTCAATAAATGAATGTGTTTACTCAATCTAGAATTTGTAGAGAGATGACTGAGAATGAGAGGAACGGGAGTGAGGGTTGTATACTAAACACGAGGTAGACATCTGTCTAAGTATTACACACGACACAAAAACTTACCGTCTATTCTGTAGAGAGACTGTACATTCATCCCTTTCTACTTACACAAATAGAAATGGTTGAAAAATACCATTTGGGTGGTGGTGGTGGTGGTGCTGATGGTGGTGATGGTGAAGGTGGTGGTGGTGGTGGTGAAGGTGATGGTAGTGGTGGTGGTGATGGTGGTGGTGGTGAAGGTGGTGGTGGTGTACAGGCACATGCGTGCAGATAGATGTGGAGAGGCCAGAGGAGGATGCCAGGTTTCCGGCTCTGTCACTCTGCCTCATTCCCTGAGACAGGGTTTCTCAAGGAGCCCAGAGCTAAGCCATCAGCCACCAAGCTCCCATTATCCTCCTGCCTCTGTCCTCGCAATGTTGGAGTTCCTGGCACGCACGGGAGTATGCCTAGTGTTTTACGAGATCCTGGGATCTGAGCTCAGGCCCTCACACTTGTGCAGCAAGTGCTCTTACCCATTGAGCCATCTCCTCAAACCCTTGAAAGGTTTACTTTAAACCCCTTGGGTGAGCTGACACTCACCCGCTCCAGGGGGTCAGTTTTCCACAGCGCTAGCATGTTCTGCTCGTTGGCACTTGACAGAACATGAGGCAGTTCAGCCAGTGAGTTTGTTCCCTGAGATAATAATTCTCATATCAGAAGCAGAATTGGTGTCTGTAGGAAAGAGCTGTCCTAAGGCGGGGACTTCTTTGTCCCGCCATGGCACTAACCGCCAATCTTGCATGTGTGCTCTCTAACACCTCTCTCTTGTAAGCCAAGAATAAACGACCTGTCCTCTTTAGCAGGACACCTTTCTCAGTGTGGGCTCTACAGCTAGCAATCTTCCCATCTGAGGCGATGTCACCCCCTGAGTCAAAAGAGTAGGCTTGCTGTTTGCTATAAAACAGCAGATTCCCTGAGTTGAGAGTTCCTCTCCACGCTGCTAACTCTGCGGGGGAGACGTGTGCCTGTACCCCTCTCCATCGCCCATGTTGGAACTGGGCCACACTGAGCTCGTTCGCACGCTGTCACCCAGCTAGTGCTTTGCTGCAGTCATCATTCGGCACTGACCCAGAAACCATGTGTCTTCTGCCAGCATCCATGAAGGACAGCAAGGGAGCCTGAAAGTCAGTAAACTCCCAGAGTCCTTGGTACGTGGAGCATGGTGTCATCTACAAATACAAAATCTCACAGCAAGGAAACCCAGCATCCTCCAGACACATCACAGGGAGTTTTCAAAGGGAAAACATGGTGTTTCTCAGAAAAATAATGATGTAAATGAAAAACTACTTCATTTACTACTATACACAGAAATTCTAGCCTAGAATATTAATATTATTATCATCATCATTTTAAATTTTTTGAGACAGAGTTTCTCTGTTTAACAATCCTGGCTGTCCTGGAATTCACTCTGTAGACCAGGTTGGCCTTGAACTCACAGAGATCCCCCTGCCTCTGCCTCCCAAGTGCTGGGATTAAAGATGTGTACCAATACCTCCAGGCAGAAAATTACTTTAAAGACTCGATATTTTAATAATTTTTAAAACCAATCCTTCAGAGACTTATTTATGGGTTTTCTGCCAAGAATAGGTAAAATAGTAAGATTTTTTTTAACTTGGAGAATCCAAAATATGAATCAAAAAGAAAAATGTCACTGATAAGTCACAGGAGGAGTTTGACTCTCAGCCTACACAGATTTGCTCTCTATATGATTTCGTCATTTATTTTTACCTTACTAACACAGAAACAGTGCACGTGGATGATAATTCACCTTCCATTCTACGAACTCTGGCATCTGGCCCTGCCCCAGCCCCCATATCCATTATCTTTCAGATTGGGTTATTAGTTTTTAATTTGGAAATTATTTCCTTAAAAAGAACAAACTCTAAACCTTTCTGAGAACCATTGGCCACAAGTCAGAACACAGGCAAATGCCAGCCAACTTTATACTTGGACTAGTTAGCACGCTGTGGGATGAGAGAGGGAATCTAGGAATCTACTCTTTTGGGTTCTCTTCTCTAGATTAGACTTGCATTGTTATGTGAGATTCAGAAAGTATCCATTCCTGTCTTTTCCCTCTCCCTCCTCCTTCCTATCCCCTCCCCCATCAATTCATCTTTTTTAACTTTTACAAGTTCGCCCAGGACCTGAGAATAAAGTCAAATAACCAAGGCAAGGTATCAAATAATGAATGCAGAGAAACCAAAATAATGACAGAACAAGAGAGAGTGGGGGGAAGGAGGGAGAAAGAAGGAAAGAGGGAGAAAGGGAGGGAAGGGGAGAGGGAGAGAGAGAAAGAGGGAGGGAGGGAGAAAGGGAGGGAAAGGGAGGGAGGGAGGGAGGGAGAGAGAGAGAGAGAGAGAGAGAGAGAGAGAGAATTGTCTACATTTTGCAAGGCTGTGAGCTCCGCAGCTTCTATTAGAAGCATTGCTTTATGGAAACTCATTCTATTATTCTTTCTGCGAGCAACATTAACAGTTGACTTGGAAACAGCTCACTCAGTCTGTAGATCAAAGGTGTGATGGAAATTTTACAACCTCTTACTTCAAAATTGGGCTGCTAAAGAAAAAAAAATAGCTAGCAATTGACATCTACTTTGTTCATTATCTCCAGCTATATGCTGTATCTGTTTTCTATGTTAAAACAGTGAGACCCCCAAAGCTCACCGTTAACCAAGAGTACTTCTTCAATAGGTTACCAGGATGCCATCTTCTCTGTCTTAGAATTTTACTACTCATCTTTTCAAAAGATTTTTCGAAGTAAAGAATTTCACAATCAAGTAACCATGTAGCTTACAACACTCAGCACCAGTGTTGCAATTTTAGAGTGCTTGTCCTATGCTTATTACTTTGTCTACCTTTAAATTGCTGAAATCTATCTGTTTAAACAATTCCAGTGCGGACATCTGGAGGTCTACGTGACGGTGGCAAAGGTCAGAAACATTTCACGGAACAGCAGCAGCCACACACACTGAACCCCACCTGTGTGTATAAACAATAGCAAGAGGTTGCTTATGATTCTGGAGGTTGGAAGACTAAGCTCCAAAGGGACCAGGGTTCTCTTGTAATGAAGGCTCTCTCCTGGGATGCAGACGAGCTTCTTATTTCTCATGTAGCAGAAGGTGAGGTGGAAACCTATTCCAGAGGCTCCACCCCTAAACTAATGACTTGTTACTGATGAGTCATAAGCATTACCACCCCCAGGACCACCCGCTACAACAGGAAGGCTTTTACCAAGGAGAAGTGGCGCACTTCTACCCAAGAAGACCCACTGATGGTCTGTAGCAAGATTCCCCCGTTGTCTGACTTAAACGTGTATGACCAAAGCAGAATGGCTGATGTAGGCAGTCTAAACCGTAAGACTCTATATGCACAGAAGACTTATAATATCTATGTATTTACACATAATAAACTAAAGAAAAATGTTTTAAAAGAACAAAAATGGATCAGGGACATAGCTCTAGTGCTAGAGTACTCGTTTAGTGTGCACGAATCTCTATAGAAACCGGTTTGGTAATGCATGACAGCGACCCAAGCGCTAGGGAGGTGGACCCAGGGAGATCAGATCAGGGCCATCCTTAGCTAAACTGGCAGGTGGAGGCCAGCCTACACTACTCTGTAAAGCGAACAACCAAAGGTGTTTTGGTAACACTGTTAAGGTTTCTTTTCAACCTGATATATTTTATATTTTCTTATCTCTTGGAGAAACAATTTAACACGGAGAATAGTGTCTCCCACAAACAGACCAATGACAGCTCTAAAGGGAAACCTTTTAAAAGTTGTTTTGTTGCTGGTTATTTTTTATTTGTGGTTTTTGTTTGTTTTTAAAGCAGGGTCTCACTATATAGCTGGCCTCAAACTCACAGCCACCTGAGTACTAGACTTAAAGGTGTGTATCATGAAACCTAGCTTTGGAGTCATATTCAAAAGTAACTCTGTACACATCAAAACATAATCTCTTAGTTATGAAAAACAACCAATAGCCACAACAGGAATATGATCTTATAATTCTTTTCTACTTCTATCAGTTTGATGTTCTACATGGAATTTAGCCTTTTGCAATGTGCCCTGACCAGCTAACACAATGGGTCTCTTATTGGATAGCCTCAGTACCTACGATTATCATCTTGATCTCACACTGACCTTATTAGCACTGTTGAAAAAGTCATTTGCCAGAGTTAACCAGGTCTTTCTATTCACCATAAGTCGACCAAACTCTTCTTGAAGCCGATTCAGTTTCTGGTTAGAAAGCTGGAGGTGTTCTTTGTCTGTGAAGTCCTTCGATAGTAGAATCTCCAGGGCCTGGCTCTTCAGCTTCTCTACGGTCGAATTCCACTCCTATAAGAGAACATTCTCTTTAATGGTTGCACACAGATCTTGTCATGAATCAAATGTTTGTGCCTCCTTCCCCAAATCCAAAGTTGACATGGAATCCTTGAATGCTATGGTTTTAGGAGGTGGAGCTTGGGTCAGAGGGCGGAGCCTCTAAATAGGATGCCCACTCTCCTTCTGATACAGGAGAACACAATGGGAAGTTAATCTGCATCCCAGGAGGAACCCTCATCACAGCAGAACCCTTGTCCCTTCCTGACCTCCAGCATCATGAGAAATGAGTTATTCTTGCTTATCAGCCTTTGTCTATGGCACTTCACACCACAGCAGCCAGAACTAAGACATCCACTTTGTCATGCCTGAAAGATTTGGGAGAAATGAATCAGTAATCTCTAATTAAATTTTCTGATCCATAATGTCCAATACATTGCATAGAAGCAAATGCTACATTGTGGGTTTGAGTACCAACGTGTTTCATAATAGAAAAGGATACAGAAAGCAGGCTCCAGAAGAAGAGAACGGCGGAGGGGAAATGGCAGAGTGACTGACGGATCGCCCTAAAGCAGATCACATCCATTTCTGCTACCTCTACCCCTAAACAAACTCAACATCCCCCACTCATTTTGTTCGATTTGCATTCATCTAAGTGTAAAAAAAACGTATGTCTCCCACAATTCGGTCTCCTTGTCAATGGAACAACCATGTACAACAAAGGAAGAGAAATCACATGTCCGCGGCTATTGTTTTGTGTTCGCCTACACAGAAAGATTGAAGTTCATTACTCATCGTAAAATAAACACCCATCAGAATGCAGTGTTTTCTTCTTGATCCTGGTCTCATCTATTAATGCTTCACACTTAGTGATATGTCAGGAAAAAAAGCCTAGCTTTCTACTTTATGTGGCATGAGGGTTAAAAGCACAAGCAACAGAGGAAAAAAAAAATACGAGTTGAAATAAACCAATATTTATGTTAATTTCTTGAGCAAGCTCAAGTTTCTTGAGTGATATCAGATTGGTCTGCATAAAACAATAATTGTCATTAAGATGGCTGTCTTGTTAGTGTGTTTTCTGATGCCATCTCAGATGACATTAAATAAAGTACAGGGCAATTCATGAAGCATAAGAAATTTAACATCAGACTTTAAACATCTCAGCCTGACTCTGTCCTGGCATGTCTGCTATGCACAATGTCCTGTTAATAAATCACATTGGTTATATTATGTTGCATAAAACAAGTCTAATTTTAGGGTCATGTGCCATGACGGTTTCCATTAATTTCATAAGACACACTGCGTACTACATACTTGGTACAGTTGGGGACTTCAAAGAAAGCATAAAATGCAGTGTCATTCTTTAGCAATACATAGATTTCTATTTCACACAACTATTCTATATTATATTGTAAAATATATTAAATATACATACACAATATGAGAGTATTTTTCAGTGATAATGACTGGGTCTTGAATGTTGAAATGGCATATTTTCTTTTGTAATATCCATGAAACCTGTCCCAGACTGTATTCAAGTAGGAACTCTTTTGATTGAGGGATATGAAAATAAGGGAGGCAGGTTAAGGGGTTCGCACTGGGGTGGAGGAGGAGTGGGAGGAGCCTGCTGTAAGTGTGGCTTGTAGCTATAATCTTTGAAAATCCTCAGATTTGGGTATTTTTTTCCCCGCATGTTTCACAGACTCAGCAGACGCTGGTACACACGGTGACATAGCCCACAAGGGGGACCAGTGAGGCTAGTGCCCGGGTCTCCGTACCATGCTGCCTTCCAGAGAACTGAGGGTACAGATTCCAAACCCTTCACATTTCTCACTGACGAGAAGAGCTGTTCTCATAGGCACGGGCGTTGTGCCACATGCCTTCTCAAGATCACCCACTTTCTCAAAGAGCGTTGTGTCCCTACTTGAACAGAACTAATACATTTATTTCATGGCGTTCCTCTCTAAAGCATGCTAAATAACCCTCCCACTTCAAAACCACCAAAGACCTGTTGAGAAAGAACAAATGTCCTTGAAGTGGCACAGTCCACAGTATACACCCCAGGCCTCACTGAGTATCGCCCCTACTTTCTTCCATGAGTTCTCTCATTGCCTCCATTAACTAATATTTGATCTTCTTGCCTGGGTATTTCTTTTTCCCAGTTCTGAGCCAAGGGTAATGGTATGTTCCCCAAGGGTACTCAGTGTTAAGGGGAACAGGATTCTGTGTCCCAGAAATTCTCAGATCTCTGCTATGCTGGTGTGTGTCAAGCCCTCTAGGAGGCCCTGAACTGCCTGCTTATCCTCCTGCTAACCCCATTCTTCCTGTTTCCTTGTTTATTTTTCCTTTTTCCCCCTTTTTCTATTTTCTATGTATGCATGTGTGCTGTGCTGTGTTTGAGTATACACTGGCATCCTTTGGCATGGATGGATGTACACTCGTGTGTGGGCACACATCGGTGGATGTACGTGGAAGCCTGTGGTTGAAGTCAAGAATCATCCTCAAACACTCTTCTGCCTTATTCATTGAGGTAGGAATTCTCAATCAAACTCAGAGCTCACTGATGTGGTTGTTGCTAACTAGTCTGCTCTCTGGATCTACTGTCTGCATCTACTAAGGCTGGAACCACAGGCCATTTACATGCAGTTCCAGGGATCCAAATTCCAGCCCTGACACTTGTATGAAATGTACTTTAGCCACTGGGCCATCTCTTCAGTCTTCTTTCTTTGTACATTTAGCTACCCACGAGATCCATCTCAAGACTTTGGGCCATTATTTCTATAATCCGTTAATATCTATGGGACAATTAATTTTGACCTCATGCGAAGAAATACTTAATGCATGAAGATGCAGACTAAAACAGGTAATTGTTTTAAAATTGGCATTGACTAGAACCTTATGCATTGATTAGTGGGGAAGGACCCTTAATAAATGCAAAACAGGGGGGGTTGCTTAGTGTGCTATGTGTAAGGAAGATGCAGACACAATCAGAATATGGAGAAATGGTTCATAGCCATAGTGTGTTCTGCTGGACGACTCGAAGCTCTAGGGTGCTGCACTAGCTGCCAGCAAAGGGGTAACAACGGCTTCTCCTTCCTGCATGGCAGCACTGTGCCACATGCTCTCCATGTGTCACCTCACGCAACCCTAACCCACCTCTCTAAGGCCCAAGCTGTTATTTATGTTTTAACCACAGGGTAGCTAGGGCTCAGAGGAATTGCACACTTGCCAAAGGTCTCAGCACCGGCAAGAGGAGGAATCAAAACCTAAGCACAGGTTCTTTTTCCACCGCAGCCCCAGCTTGCCATGGAGGCTGATTCAACAGGTTTTCACCTTCGCAGGTGGGCCTACCCCATCTGCTTAGAGAGAGGCTGTGTTTAAACTTCCGTAAGGCCTCCATGATGATAAAAGTCGTACACCACCCAAGGATTTTCTGATTTCAAATGCTGTATCTATATCTATTATAGATATAATAAAAATTTTCCTGCCCAAAACTCAGGCTTAATTTTGTTTTACCAATTGAACAAACTAATAAAGCTCTCTGTAAATAAGGAGAGGAAGGCTTTTGCTTTAAAAACATGCATCAATCTGCCTTTAGGGTAAAAACTGAAAATCCACATGAAAGAATGTTCCAGTACAGAGCCAAGTGTGTGGGAATCTCCCCCCCCCACCCCCGCACTGTCACTTGCTATTTTGAATTCTGGTAAAAAAGAGTAGGACCTCAACCTTCAGAGGAAATGACAAAGAGCTGGGTTCAGCCTCTTATCTCTTTCCATTCTTAATTACTTTCTCACATGAACTCATGGGCATTAAATAAAGCCAGGTG
Source organism: Ondatra zibethicus (assembly GCA_004026605.1). Lineage (NCBI taxonomy): Eukaryota > Metazoa > Chordata > Mammalia > Rodentia > Cricetidae > Ondatra > Ondatra zibethicus. Next base: position 3,413 of record PVIU01000921.1, on the reverse strand, counting down.
CATTCACTTTTTCTATTCAATCTTCTCAGAAAATTGGCTCTGTTTTCTTTGGGCAATCTGCAGGCAGTTTCTGATGCGTGTCTATACCGTGGCGATGATGTACTTCCCCAGGCATTTTTCTGAGGAGACACTTTTACTGCTTTATTTTTTTTTTTAAGATAAAACTTTCGTAAGTCATCTGAATCCATCACACATTTTAAAAAATACAGTTGTCAACCTTGTCAAGGCTGGGGGGAACCCAATGGCGAGAATCTTAGATCTTTTTCTCTGAGCCATTCCCGCTGTCTCTTCAGTGCTAAACTTCGTAAGGGTTCCAGTCACTTTGCAGTAAAACATTTCCAGTGCGTGTCCCCACTAGCAGAAGCCAAGGTCTGCCATTTCCCTGGCTTTGCAATTAGACAGGGGTGCATATGCATATCCCTGACCCAATGAAGTCGAGTGGCTGCATGTACTCCTGGGCTCAGGCTGCCTCTCTGGGTCATCCCATTATTTCCATGTTTTTCACTCACAGTAGTGACCCTTTTAAACTGCACCACTCAGTATTCCATTTGCTATAGAAATCGAGCTTGCTCTAAGTTCCCTTGATGGAAAGGGAATTTTACAGAGGATTAGTGTGGCTAGACAAGAAAGGGGGAAAGATTTCTTTCTTTTTTCTTTCTTTTATTTTTGTTACAGTCTTGGGCAAGATTTCAAATGAAGTTATGGATTGCCATTAAGTGGGTTCAGAAAGCAAAATATGTCCACTAGTCCAATTTGAAAAGCAAAAGAAATAATAATTGCAGCATGTTTAATAAGCTTTGCTTCACTCAAAGCTTCCCCACAGAGGAGAAGACATTGTAATTCAGTACCTTATGATACATTGCCATTCAATGCTTGATTTCACAATGTAATTCTGAAGTGAGGACAGATGGACAAAATGAAATCGAGGATGCTTGTATAAGAGATTGAGGAAGGCTGACAGGCTATTACTGCCCAAACCAGATGGGGCAGAAGCACATGTTGACTTCACGTACTGCTCCCGAAGCAAGGCTGATTCCAAGACCATCTCACTGAATGCAGACCCTTTCTTCCTCAGTCTAAAATCTATGATCCCATTTGGTTCAGTACCAGGGGGATTAACTCATTGACAGAAAAATCCGAATTTCACATGATTGCATTAGCAGATGGTACAAACAAACCTGGCAATTTTAATCAGAGAACATTTGAAAGTCTGCTTGGAGCAGGCATGCTTTTGAAAGAAATGTTTACGCTCCAGAAGAATGGTAGCGAGCGGGCAGAAAGCATAAATTCTGATTATGTCAAGTGAACCGTTGTGCAGGTCCTCCTCATTATGCTCCCTTCCAGGCATTTCCAGGCTGACCTGTCCAACTGTAGGGTCATCCTAGAGAAAAAGGGCTCCCTCACGGTCCTTGTGTTCAGAGTGCACTGCCTGCGGGCCTTGTGAACTATGCCCTCCCGCGGTGCATCCCTACAAGGGCACAGGCTGCCGGCAGAAAGAACCTTGTCTCATCTATGGATGAAAGAAACGCGCAGTTTAGCCTCCCTGTAGAGAATTCTTGAAATGAGCAGGACGTGGGTCTGGAAGAATGTTTTATATTCCTAACTTGCTAAGTAGCTCCACGCTAAACTTTTGCAATTGAGTTTGTCTTCCCTGGCAGACCAGTGTTGGCACCACCACTTGGTGGTGCTCCTGTTTCTGTAGCGGCTTCATTCAATGACTCATCAGCTGTACTTCACAATCCAGTATTTGAAGTGCTCCCAGATTTTATTTATTAGCCTAATTATTCATAAATAACCCTGCTGGGATTGGGACTGATAGTTATGCTAGAAACGACAGAGAGCCCCCAATTATTTTTTGAATATGACTTAGGCTACTTTCCTCTCACTGCGATAAAAACAAAGCAAGCAGTTCCCCCAAACCCTGGCTTGAACATTTGTGGGTTCTTTTATTCTATCCAGTGTTTGGCCACTGAGTGGAGCCCATAGTTCAGCAGGGCAGAGCAGGTGCTGTGGCCGGCACTGAAGCAAATGGCCGTGGCATAATAAAGTTTGGAAGCAAACTATAAAATCAGTAAAGCACATGATAAACAAATCCCCACAGCAGTGATTAGAGTATGAGGGAATCTTCTTATTCTTCCTTAGTTTTAGGTAGATTTTAAGTATGTGGGAAACTGGAGAGCGTATTTTCCCAAGATTTATACTTTCTGAGAACCATCATTCTTTCTTCTTACATCGTTGCTGTTTTCTTTAGATTTCTTGCCCCCCCAAACACTTTTTTTTCTAGTTGGTTATTACTTTATTCAGACTGGTATTTCTTCTTTTAGTCAAAATTAATAAAAGCCTGACTTACCAAAGCATGTTTAGAGAACACAGTTTATCTACACTCTGGTCAACTTACAGGTTGGTGAAGTAGTCGCATTAGTGACCTGCTGTGGATTAGTGTGTCTGTTAGGGGATCTACTGGGCATGTTTTGAGGGTCCAAGTTTATGTAAATCAACTATAGGGGAAATTGTGAGGTTTCAGCCTCACATTGAAATTCCCCTATGTGAAATAGATTAAATTAACAAAAGGAAGGCTTCTGCTTGGATCTGCTTGATCACACCGTGATCATCAGATAAAAACTAGAACAATGGTTGTAAAGGCATTAACATCTTTTGGGAAAGTTTTAAGATCACATTTTGAAATTTACTTCCTATCCATTGAATCAAAATTTTATTGGCATGGTGAAAAAATTATTTTAAAAAAGTTGAATATTTTATTTGAAGTCAGAAAGAAGCAATAGTACGTCTAACCCATGAAATGTTAGGATGACAATGTAGAATATTCATAAGGTAGTAATAAGCAGGCAACAAGTGGCCTAGAATATGTTGTGATCATTCCAACAAATGGAGTTTAGGTTGTATAATCATGGAAGTTTTAGCATTAAAACTCATGGGCCTCTTAAAAATTATGCTGCCTTGATGACTTGTAAGTCTAAAATTTAAATTCTGTTTTATAAATCCAGTAAAATTTGAAATGGGCTATGGAAGACACAATGCCAAGTAAAAGCCTTGTCTTCACACTTGGCGAGAGACTTGTATGGCAATTCGTCATGAGTGTGAAATATCTCTGATGCACTGGGTTCTATTTCATTCTTTCTTCATGCTATTGTTCAGACAAAAAAGCCATGAATTTAAAGAGAAAATCAAAATAAACATTTTTAAAGGTTTTTCTTTCTTAAAATTTTCCAAATACCTATATAGCTATTTTAAATGTTTTCTGCAAAGCTTTTGTAGCTGTATGTAGAATATTTATTCACTCTTTCTTTATTATAGAGCAAACCCTTGTCTCTAACGGTATGGACGACACCATCTGTCATCAAACAAAATGCACTCAGGACTAGAATTTCTTCCATGTATCTCCCTCTGATGCA